>SKCR01024027.1:0-149387 GCA_019454045.1 Zanthoxylum bungeanum | reverse complement strand
ACACACGCAATCTCATTGCTTCTTCTATCACTCGTTGTAATTGAATATGGCGCAAACTTCCAGGAAGTTGCTGATGTGGGCATTAATGGTGAAAGATAAATAAGTCCCCGGTAACGGTGCCAAAAACTTAATCGGTGAAATCACACACGTAACGTAAGCGTACGTATCGCTCAAGAAGTATAAAAATATCGATCCCATGAGGACTTAATACCTAAGCTATTAATTTATGAAGCTAAATGTCTACGAGTATCTAATTGATTGATTTTTGGTGGGATGGTGATTTTAAACTAAAGACAAGTAATTAAAACAAAACAAAGGTAGATTTTAAGTTTTAAATAATGATATGAAAATATTCAGGGTTGTGAATCCTTCCAATATCTTTTAAAGATGAAGTGATTATATAATGTTTGTGCAATATATCAGTTTATTAACCTGGAACACAAATTTATGTAAAAGCCTTTTCCGATGGTCAGATGTAAATACACAAAGTAACCCAATTAACTATATTCCTATGTTCATTACGAAACTCTGAATTCATTAAGATTAAGTTCCAATTATGGCTACCCCGTCCGACATGTATATTCCTATCCTCTAAGGAAATCTACCTAAGAGACATTTACCCCAAGATGAGATCGTGAGCTATTGAGTCTATGGCTAAAACCCAAAATCCATTTTCCAAGTTCATTTTAAGTTTACCAAATCAATCTTATTAATGGCCAGTTAACAAGAAGCATTAAGTGTTGGGTTTCTAGGTTAGTCCCAAGATCATTAAGCAATGAAACATGTGTGAATACAATAAGAAGTATGGCGGAATCATACTTACAAATATCGGCTTTTGCGATGTGAGGAACAACAAAAAACAATTATGCTTCAAGCTTCCTTCTTTGTTGGTTTCGGCAATGGCCTCCTTGTGTGCTCCATGATTTTCGGTCCAGCTCCAAACTTGGGAAATGATTCCATGCTCAAGGGTTTGTTTCCCTATCACCTTTGTAAGACTCCAAATGTGTGATAGCACTCTTGAAATTTTGCCACAAAATTTCTATTGCTTCTACATGCTCTCGGCATTGAAGGCAAAAGGAGAGAAGAAAATGGCTCTAATGGCCGAATAAGGGAGAGAGAGGAGAAGTGAGGTGTTTTTTTATTGTGTGATCTTATACACAAAATTGAAAGTCAAAATACCAAAATAAAATAATTAAATGGTAAATGTCTTTCAACCATCACACTTGAGTGTTTCACACTCAAGCATCATCCAACAACTTTCATCACAATAAAGTGATAAATTTGACTAGTGATGTGACGCTTGATGTGACTTATGGGCCCCACTTGATCCGAAATGCGAGTGGACCCGCAAACACTCCCGGGCTCGGGTTCGCTAATTCCGAATTAACGAATTTTCCGTTGCGACGTAATTAAATCAAATTTAATTAAATAATTATGCCTAGCAAAATTACCATTCACGTCGATAACGAATTAATTCTAAATTAACTCGTTCGCCCGAATTAAAACCCAATTTTAATTCCGTGTCGAAATCCAATTTCGTATAATATATCGAATATATTATTTTATCGATTAATTCCAAATTAATCGTTCTCTCTCTTTAAATAATATTTTATCCCAGATAAAGTATCTCCATAATTAATCCTAGATTAATTTTCTCTCTCATTTAATTAATCTCAGATTAATTATGTGCGAGTCATATGTCATCGGTGAATCTTCGGGAAGCGACCCATGAGATCCCTGTTGGTTATTATCTAGGTCCCAAGATCAAACAAGACATGAAAACAATGTGTGAACACATCAACAAAGGTAGCGGAATACTCACATCGATCGGTTGAGTCGATTTGAAGACGAATGAAGCCAAAACCCCACTGCCTTGGTCACGCCCACTGGTGCAGAACACTGCCTCCATTTTCAAAATTTTGAGATGACAAACGGAGCTCCAAGCCTCGTCTAACGGATCCCGGCTTATGGGTGAACCTCCCTACCACCTTCGCAAGACTCGTAGTGTGCTAGCACTTGCGGTTTTTGCCACAAAAACCCAACTCTTGCTTCCCATTGCTCACGCCATTTTTGGCTTCAAAACCAGTCCACATTTTCTGTTTTGGGCGTGAGGAGAAGAGAGAAAAAAGAGAGAAGAAAGTTGTGTAATGTGTTAATGAAAAGCTTTTCCAAAAAGCTTTATAAATTTTCCAAGAAAAAATAATAAAACCAATTACTTAATTGATTTAAATAAAACCCAAAGTAAATGATTTTCCCTCCAAACACTATTACACCAACTTACATCAACTATTCACATGTCACTTTAATAAAGTGATGTGATGCAAGTCAATCCATCAATCCATCAATCAATCAATCAATCAATCACTCAAAGTGACTTTTGATTCGATGCTTGATATGACGATTGATTTGACGCTTGATGTGACTTGCGTCGCCGCACTTGAATTCGAAATACGAATGCGCTCGCAATCACACTCGGGCTCGGGTTCGTTAATTCCAAATTAACGATTTTTCCGTCGTGTCGTAATTAAATGATTACGCCTAGCGAATTCACTATTCACGTCGCTAACGAATTAATTCTAAATTAATTCGTTCGCCCGAATTAAAATCTAATTTTAATTCCGCATCGAAATCTAATTTCATTTAATATATCGAATATATTAATTTATCGATTAATTCCAAATTAATCATTATCTCTCTCTAGACGATATTTTATCCTAGATAAAATATCTCCGTAATTAATCCTAGATTAATTTTCTCTTTCTTCTATATAATCCCAGATTATTTAAGAGTGCGAGTTATGCGTCATCGGTGGATTATCGGGAAGCGACCCATGAGATCCCCAGATATGTTGGCAGTAAATCCGGTCGTCGGACTATCCGAA
Organism: Zanthoxylum bungeanum; assembly: GCA_019454045.1. Lineage (NCBI taxonomy): Eukaryota > Viridiplantae > Streptophyta > Magnoliopsida > Sapindales > Rutaceae > Zanthoxylum > Zanthoxylum bungeanum. Next base: position 146,506 of record SKCR01024027.1, on the reverse strand, counting down.
CACGTACGTACCTAGTACTACGCTTTTACCGATTTACAAGACATGGTTGGCTTCTAGCAAAGCACCGTGCCTACCCAATTCTCCAGAAATATTCTTAAAGGAATATGTAATCTTTATCAGGCGTAGTATACGTAGTATTGCGTATTAAAATCCAGTATCGGATGTCACGTGCAAGGCTTGGGGCTGGAATTGTGTCTGCCCCGTACGAAGCACATATCGGATCTCTGGTAACTAGTCTCTATAATCGGGTAATCATGACCTAGTCATATTATCCCGATGACTGCAGTACAAAGAGCACCAGTTCCGTATCCTACATGATCATCATCTCCACTATGACTGAAGTGATACTTCTATCTTGACATCACACCCAATACACTACGATTCTCAATATACCCAGAAGAGGCGTACACATAACTTGTTAAAGCCCTGGACGACCAAAACCAAAGTATATTGATTGTCGCAAGTATTAGCGGTGCAAGTCTCAGGTTATGACCAAATACACCTACCCTGATTCGGACTTCCATAGATACATAGTCATACTACCAATGGAATTCCGAGGGGTCTATCCGGAGAGAAGCTGTTTCCATACCATCGGTAAACACAATCTCCTATTACACTTGCATGAGCATCCTATACCCAAATATATGATAACTATGATGTTATGCTCTCATAACGCGCACAAGTGTAATACTAGTACATTCCGCATTATCGATGTCCAATCTCGATAATACTACGACTAGGGATATTTAATGATTAAACCTTCGTGGATTGATACTGTCTCATATCATCTCAATCCGGAACTAATCATAAGGACCTTTTATCATTTATATATCTTGGTAATCTAATTACAAATGATAAAAGAGCAATTTCCTTTGTCACATAGTTAATTTGTACAACAACACCATGATCTGTTCAAATAGTGATGCTATGGGTCATAATTGTCCAACAATCTCTCACTTGGCCTATAGCCAATCACTCAAGTGTCCTACACCCGAACTATGTACGGTTCGCTCAAACGTCTGCTGAGGAAATGCTTTCGTCAGCGGATTTGCAGTGTTATCATCTGATGCGATTTATTCGATCATCACATCGCCACGATGTATGATCCGAACGAATCATATGAATATTTGAAGTATATATATGGATCGTTGATGAGACCATTAATTCTTTAGCCTGTGTTGTAGCCTAGCTCAGCTGCTAACAGAACTACTCCTAATCTGATTAGGATTATTATCAATCCAAAAGGCTTCTATTGATGCCTCAGCTGCAGCAATATTCCGCTTTTGTTGTTTATTCGGCAACAGTATCTTGCTTGGAAGATTTCCAGCTCACTGTTCCGTTATTCAAACTATATAGTACCTTTGTTACGACTTATAGTCATTTTTTTGGTTAGGAAACTTGCAGCACTGAACCCAGTCACTTCAAGTTCTCATTCTCCATAGTATAAGAAAGTATCCTTGGATCATCTAAGATACTTAAGGATGTTCTTAACATCAATCCAGTGACTATCACTTGGATTGACCTGATTGTTACTCCATATGCTCAAAGCATATGAGACACCAGGTCGCGTACATTTATTTCAATGTACGAGTTCTCGGAGAGTGCGAACAACTTTTAAATATATCCCAGTAGATCCTTATTCTTAGAATAAAGGTTGTCTCTCCCAAGAATTCTACGGAGAATTTTCATGAAAGCCAAGCTTTCACCGATTTTTTTTTATGGGAATATCATTTCCAAGAAATGATATATCATCATTATTTAGGGCATTCATTGTTAGTGCGCTCCCACTAACCTTCTTATATACACAAGAATCATTTTCGTTTTGAATTAAATCATATACCATTATGATTACATCAAAACGATAATTCCAAGAACGCAATGCTTGCTTCAATCCATAAATGGATCGAATTAACTTGCAAACCTTGTTTGCTTGTTTTGGTACGACAAAACCGTCAGGATGTTGTAAACATCCTCCAAAAGGTTTCCTTTTAAGGAAATCGATTTTGACATTTAGCTGCTATATTTCATGAATGAAACATGCAGCATCAGCAAGCATTATCCAAATGGATTTAACAATGGTAACAGTTAAAATTTTTCGTCGTAATCGACACAATGTTGATAAAGATACATTTTCGCTACAAGCCCAGCTTCGTACGTTGGTATGTTGCCTTCCATGTATGTCTTCCTTGAAGATTTGTATAGTACCAATAGGCACAATACCTTCCGGTACAACAACTAGTATCTAACCTTAGTTGATATACATGGAATCCATTTCGGATATCATGGCACTTTGCCATTATAGGGAGTCAATACCTTGTATCACTTCCTCATACGAAGTCAGTTTGCATTCCTCAATAAGATTGACATCTTTATTAGGTGAGATCAGAAACCCATACCCCAGGTTGTTTTCTGACTCTCTCCGACTTACGCGGTTCTTGTGTATTCGAAGATTATTGGTACAGTTTCATCCTTGATGAACTTTCGTGTTCCATTAAGGAATCGGTGCCTGGAATAGTATTACTACGATTTTCATCGAGTTTTACTTTCCTCCCACTTACCACTGCATATAGGTATTCCTCTTAGGAAAACCGCATGGCGAGCAACAATTACATTGTTCTCTTGTGAGATGTATAAGTACTATACTTTGGTTATCCTTGGATAACCTAAAATTAGGCACTTATCCGATTTGGGTTCTAGTTTGGTATCATCCAAACATATGCCTAGCATTCCCAAATTTTCAGGAATGAGAAAACCCAGTTTCTTTCCTGTTCATATATAATATGAAGTCTATCTAACAGATTTTCATGGAACCTTATTCAAAATAAGTTTTGCACTGTTTAATGCGTATCCCTTGAAGGAAAATGGTAGCTCAGAGCGACTCATGATTAACCTTATCATGTCCAACAAAATTTGGTTTCTCCGTTTGGACACACCGTCAAATTGACGTGTTCCGGGAGGAGTCCTCATTGAAAGAATACTATACTCTATCAAGTATTTGAGAAACTTATTGCTTAAGTATTTTCCATCATGGTCTAATCATGATGTTTTAATACTTTAGTCGATCTGTCTGTCAACTTCGTGTAGAAACTTTTTGAGTTTATCAAAGTATTCATATCCACCTCTAGCCTAGCTAGACATGGGTCCACTTACGTCACTATGAACGAGGGCTAACAGATTGGTGGCACTTGTACTTTTACCAAGTAAAAGGTGTTTTTTAGGCACTTTGCCCAATAAACTAGATTTGTAGACATTATTTGAATAGAATCAAATCTGTCATAGTACCCACTCTTCGAAAGTGTGGATATACGAGTCTTATTTAATGTGTCCCAGACAACAATGCCACTTATAATTCTCAACTGATTTAAATCAGTTTGAGCCATTTGTTTGTCATGTCATACGTTTGAGATTCATTTATATTCAAAATATAAATATTGTTATTCACATCTAATGTGTTTCTCTCAATATCATCTTTATATAATAAAACACTTTAGTGTTCTATAATATAAAGGTATACCCGCAATGGGTTAAACCCTGATATAGAGATAATGTATCTAGTCAAACTAGTTACATTTTAACAGTTTCCTAATTTAAGTACATACCCGAAGGGTAGTTCCTAAACTTAGGTATCTACGGTTAAAACAGCGACTGTCGTCCCGTTTCCGACTCACAGATAAATCTCAACTGAAGTCAGTATCCTGCTTATCAGCAGATTCTGCACACCAGTACGTATATTTATGTACCACATCCAGTATCTAAAACCCAATTTTAATACTAGTAGTGAATATGTTGATGACAAACATATTTAAAGTCGGAGCCTTGCCCGTCTTTAATTCCTTCATGTCTGCCTTGTCCATACGGCAGTCACGCTTCTAGTGACCCTGTTTGCCACTGTTTAAGCATACATCTTGGGATATGTCATTTGTCTTCCTAAAAGACTATAATGATTTTGCCTTTGCCCCTTTTTCCACACCCCAGAAGCCTTTGGCCAAGCCTTGGCCTTCTGGGATATCGAAGTAAAATGCGTCTTGCGCTTCTTGCCCTATTGCAAACTCTGGCTTTGTCTCTTTGAGTATAGCCATTAACTCTCCAAGAGTTTTCTATTGCAATTTGTACTTCTAAGATTTAAGGATAGATCTATGAAGATCCTTCAATTTCATTATCATACTATAAGGATCTAATCCTTAGTTCTGATTAAGAAATTAAGGAGTCTTTGTGGCAAACATAACAGATTAAGCACTAAAGTTATCATCACATGAATATTCCAAATATCATGTTCTACTATTTGCTCAACTCCGGGCTTAGGATTGAGACGTCACTCTATCAAATAAAGTAACTTCTCAGTCCCCAGGACTATCCTGAGATTTTATTCCCAATCTGAAAATTAAAGCCGTTTAAAAATATTTTCACCCAGGTTTATGTTTTAAACGTTAATCTTTCAGTTATCTTGATTGCTATAGTCCAATTATCCAATCAACGATTTCAGGTACTATTAAATATAATGATTACTATAGTCTAACTATATAATCAACTATACTTTAATTGGTTAATTCAACTATAATTGAAGTAGTTTGAATACAGTCCAACTGTTTAATTAAAAAGAACGATTAAATATTAGTCCAACTAATATATTAATTTATATTGACGAAAAATTTAAATGAGCGCGTATTGGCAAGTAACTAAACAAATATTGCAAATTTAATACTTGCCTCCCACTATTTTTCGGCGAGCCTCTAACCCTCTGTGGAGTACTCGGGAAACCTTGTTTCCTAGTGGGCTAGGATCCATTTAAATAACACACAATCTTGACTTTGGCCAACAAATTGTATGATAATTAACAAGGTAGATCTCTAAGATCAATTGGATCCCATCCAATTCCTAGATCCAGTAGGTGGACATCCAAGTCCGAAACATATATCTTATATATCCAATATATTCCCTAACCTTTTTCCTCTGAATCAACTAAGCCTTGGCTTTGGCACAACAAACTTAATAATCCCAGTTAAGCAGAACCCATTGACCTTGGAAAGCTTCGTAATCGATGTCGATGGACAAGAAGTGATCTTGACTTTGGCCAACAAATCACAACTTGGACAAGACACCGATATGGAACAAAGCTTTCATGATTCAAACACATCCGCGACGGACAAAGGTCTTGACTTTGGCTAACAAACCAGTGTCAATCTTGGATCTTGAGTAAGAATCACTCAATGGAAGGAAAAACGCTTAATATATGTTGAGGGTTTTTCGCGTAAATTGGCAACCAATTTATTATCTTTGTTAAGGTCTCATCATCATACACCCTTAAACATGCATTCTAAAAACATAATAAGGCGCGTATAAATAAAATAATAATGATATGCGGGTGGATACTTAACACATTGTTCCTAGAACAAATCTCTCCCTTTCCTCTCTCCCGCTAGCACAAATATTACTTCTACCCAATTACATAACACTTCTAAAGAAACCTCATTTACATTGAGGGGAATAGGTGAGAAGAGAAATACAAAGAGTCAAGAGGTAATAGGCTGGACACCCAGGTCCAATTTAATAAATTCTAAATTTATTACAACAATTTCCAAAATTGCCCTCACCCATCTAATATCCATCTGATATGCATTATTCATACATCGCATCCATGTATTCACACAAAGCATGTTATCAATCAATCTAATCCAATTAATTTATCTGAAATTAATGACCATCCAATGTTCAAACAACGATTTGATTTTGCGCGAGTCAAACTCGTTTTGCGAATAAGTACTCAAAGTACGAATTCTTGAATTATATTAAACTACAACATTAAATCCAATTTAATTTGTATTTAGTACTAATTCTATATTTAATTCTAAATGAAATAATTATACTTTTAATGTGCCTTTACGACTTAGATTCCAAATCTAATCGTTACGGGTCTCAAAACCCAATTAACATCCAATGTCAATTCAATTAAAGTCCAATGGGCTTTTAATTAATTTCATAAGGCATGGAATTTGGTCAATGTGGGTCAAACCCAAATACCAAAGCCCATTTAAGGAATCACCCTTATTTGCCAAGAAACCAATTTAGGCTCATTAGGCCCATTTTATAATATTTGGACTTTATGGATATGGTTTTGGGCCCAATTGGATCCAACCAATTAGCCTAAACCAAACTTGGCCCAACCAAGCCCATTAAGCCCAAATACAACTTTACAAGCCCAATTCCAAATTTGGCCCAATTAATTAAATCACAAAATTCCAAATTTCACAATTAAATTAATCTAAGTGTATAGCCATAATTAATTAGTCAAATTAACATTTCCAAAATACCAATTTACTCAATTAATTATGCTAATCATCATCAACACATGTCCAACATAATTGAATCAAAAATCATATCATTTTCCATGCTTATCATTCACGACAATTTGGGGTTTTATGTCCGATACCGAATTCAATCCAATTAAATCCTAAATCAACATATCCCAAGTCATTCAAACTCATCCAATGATTCAAAAAACAAAAATCACCATGACATAAGGGTAAGCTCATATTCGGCCAAGCCAATAATTTGGGGAAAAATTGATCCAATCCAATTTTCATCAAATTGATCATGCATAACACCATGTTATCATCATTCAAGCATATATCAGCAATCAATTTCATCAAAACATGCTCAAATCATTTTTACCCAATTTTACCCTAATTCCAATTTCATGCTTAAACAAGGCTCAAGATACCATTGTTGGGTTTCTAGGTTAGTCCCAAGATCATTGAGCAATGAAACATGTGTGAATACAATAAGAAGTATGGCGGAATCATACTTACAAAGATCGGCTTTTGCGATGTGAGGAACAACAAAAAAAATTATGCTCCAAGCTTCATTTTTTGTTGGTTTCGGCAATGGCCTCCTTGTGTGCTCCATTATTTTCGGTCAAGCTCCAAGCTTGGGAAAGGATTCCATGCTCAAGGGTTTGTTTCCCTATCACCTTTGTAAGACTCCAAATTTGTGCTAGCACTCTTGAAATTTTGCCACAAATCTACATCCTCTCGACATTGAAGGCAAAAGGAGAGAAGAAAATGGCTCTAATGGCCGAATAAGGGAGAGAGGGGAGAAGTGAGGTGTTGTTTGTTGTGAGATCTAATACACAAAATTGAAAGTCAAAATACCAAAATAAAATAATTAAATGGTAAATGTCTTTCAACCATCACACTTGAGTGTTTCACACTCAAGCATCATCCAACAACTTCAATCCCAATAAAGTGATAAATGTGACTAGTGATGTAACGCTTGATGTGACTTGTGGGCCCCACTTGATTCGAAATACGAGTGGGCTCGCAAACACTCCTGGGCTCGGGTTCGCTAATTCTGAATTAACGAATTTTCCGTTACGATGTAATTAAATCAAATTTAATTAAATAATTATGCCTAGCAAAATTACCATTCACGTCAATAACGAATTAATTCTAAATTAACTCGTTCGCCCGAATTAAAATCAAATTTTAATTCCGCGTCGAAATCCAATTTCGTATAATATATCGAATATATTATTTTATCGATTAATTCCAAATTATTCGTTCTCTCTCTTTAAATAATATTTTATCCCAGATAAAATATCTCCGTAATTAATCCTGGATTAATTTTCTCTCTCATTTAATTAATCCCAGATTAATTATGTGTGAGTCATACGTCATCGGTGAATCTTCGGGAAGTGACCCATGAGATCCCCGGATATGTTGGCAGTAAATCCGGTCGTCGGACTATCCGAACACAGTACTACGCTTTTACCGATTTACAAGACATGGTTGGCTTCTAGCAAAGCACCGTGCCTACCCAATTCTCCAGAAATATTTTTAAAGGAATATGTAATCTTTATCAGGCGTAGTATACGTAGTATTGCGTATTAAAATCCAGTATCGGATGTCACGTGCAAGGCTTGGGGCTGGAATTGTGTCTGCCCCGTACGAAGCACATATCAGATCTCTGGTAACTAGTCTCTATAATCGGATAATCATGACCTAGTCATATTATCCCGATGACTGCAGTAAAAAAGAGCACCAGTTCCGTATCCTACATGATCATCATCTCCACTATGACTAAAGTGATACTTCCATCTTGACATCACACCCAATACACTACGATTCTCAATATACCCAGAAGCGGCGTACACAGAACCTGTTAAAGCCCTGGACGACCAAAACCAAAGTATATTGATTATCGCAAGTATTAGCGGTGCAAGTCTCAGGTTAAGACCAAATACATCTACCCTGATTCGAACTTCCATAGACACATAGTCATACTACCAATGGAATTCCGAGGGGTCTATCTAGAGAGAAGCTGTTTCCGTACCATCGGTAAACACAATCTCCTATTACACTTGCATGAGCATCCTATAACCAAATATATGAGAACTATGATGTTATGCTCCCACAACGCGCACAAGTGTAATACTAGTCTATTACGCATTATCGATGTCCAATCTCGATAATACTACGACTATGGATATTTAATGATTAAACCTTCTTGGATTGATACTGTCTCATATCATCTCAATCCGGAACTAATCATAAGGACCTTTTATCATTTATATATCTTGGTAATCTAATTACAAATGATAAAAGAGAAATTTCCTTTGTCACATAGTTAATTTGTACAACAACACCATGATCTGTACAAATAGTGTTGCTATGGGTCATAATTGTCCAACATTAAGCTTAAGACACAACACCCCCGGGAGTTCATCCACCCAAGCGTATTTAGCCTTCTCTAATCTATTCTTCAAAGTTTTCAAAATCATTTTGTTAGACGACTCTGCTTGGCCGTTTGCTTGTGGGAAGCGTGGGGTTGAGAAGCTCAACTTTTGCCTAAATTCCTGCAGAAATCTTGAAAGTGATGGCAGATGAATTGCGAACCATTATCATTCACGATTTCCCTTGGTATGCCGAACCGACAAATGACATTTTTCCAGACGAATGTTTGTGCCTCTTTGTCGCGTATCCTGGCGAATGATTCTGCTTTGATCCACTTCGGGTAGTAATCCATCAGCACAAGCATGTAGACTCACTGGCCTGGGGCTGCTGGGAGTTTCCCAACGATGTCCATTCCCCACTTCATGAACGGCTAAGGAGATAAGATGGGATTGAGTCTTCCTGGTGGGAGATGTGACGCTGGAGCAAACCTTTGATATTTTTCGCATTTCTTAGTGAATTCAGCTGAGTCGGACCTCATCGTAGCACATTAGTAGCTTGTCGAATGGGCTTGAAGTGCCAAGCTCCTACCTCCGGAGTGATTCCCACACTCCCCCTCATGTAGCTCCGCCAAAACATGTTGCGCCTCGTCGTGTGTGAGGCATTTCAGTTAGGGTCCTGAAAATGATCTTCTTAGCAACTGACCATCGAATAATGTGAACCTTACAGACTGTCTCTGGACTTTTCTGGCTTGGATTTTATCATCTGGAAGCACGCCTTCCTGCAAAATTTTGACAATAGGTGACATCCAAGTGTTGACTGAATTGACTGAGGTGACCATTCTTTCTTCTTTCCAAATTGCTGGCCAGTTCAAGTACACTACCGGTATTGAACGTGGTTTGTCTCCCTCCATCGTTGAACCAAGGGTGGCCAGAGCATCCTCTTGGGAGTTCTCATTCCTTGGGACTTGGGTTATAGTAAGTTCCTCAAACATCGACTGAATATCTTTTACCTTTTGTAAGTAGGATGCCATCTATGGACCTCGTGCGTGATACGACCCCTGGATCTGGTTGACAATCAATTACGAATCAGACTTCACTTCTATCTTTCTAGCTCCGAGTTCTTTGCTAAGGACAACCCTGCTATCAGCGCTTCATACTCTGCCTCGTTGTTGGTAACTCTGAAACCGCACTTGATTACTTGTTGTAGAATGTCACCTTCTGGAGTGGTAATCATTATCCCGAGGCCACAACCCTTTTTATTACTGGTTCCGTCGACTGCAAGTTTCAATGGAATGGTCGAATGGATAAAGTAGAATTCTGTTTCAGTTGCAGCAAGTAAGCTGAGAGTGAAGTCGGCTACAAAGTCCGTTAAGGCTTGAGATTTGATGGGCAGGTACGTGATGTCGTGTTCACTAAGTTCAATCGCCCACTTCATCAATCTCCCTGATAATTCTAGTTTATGAAGTATGCTTCTCAAAGGATATGTAGTGTATACGGTGATTGGATGTCCCTGAAAGTAGGGTCTAAACTTTCTTCCAGCCGTTATCCAAGCGAATACGAACTTCTCCATTAATGGGTAGCGTGATTCTGCTCTCAGCAGAGCTTTACTTACGTAGTAGACTGAGAGTTATGCTTCTGCCTCTTCTCTGATTAAGACTGCACTAACCGCGTGTTCTGAGACTTCTAGTAGAGATAGAGCCTCTCGTTGTCGAGTGGCTTTGACAGCAAATGTGGAGTGGTAAGATATCGCTTGAGTCCTTCCAAAGCTTTTTCACAAACGAGAGTCCACTCGAAGTTATTGGCCTTTTTTAGGGCTGAGAAGAACAGAAAGCTCTTGTCCGTGGACTTGGAGATGAACATGTTCAGTGCTGCTATCCTCCCCGCTAGTCGCATGACATCCTTTGGGCTGGAAGGTGAGGGGATTTCGAGGATTGACTTTATATGGTCTGGATTTGCTTCGATTCCTCGTCGAGTGACTACGTATCCCAAGAATTTCCCTGAAGCAACACCAAATGCACACTTAGTAGGATTTAACTTAATCTCGTACATGTCCATGATGTTGAAGGCTTCTTCCAGGTGCTCAAGATGTTGTTCTGATTTAGAAGACTTCACCAGCATGTCGTCTATGTAAACCTCCATTGTCTTCCCAATCTGATTGGAAAACATCTTATTGACCAGTCGTTGGTACGTGGCCCCTACATTTTTCAGGCCGAATGGCATAACCTTGTAGCAGTATATGCATCGGTTGGTGACAAAGGCTATCTTCTCCTGGTCATCTGGATGCATGAGGATTTGATTGTAGCCTGAATACGCATCCATGAAACTCAACAATTCAAGCCCAGTTGTAGCGTCGACCATCGAATCTATGTGTGGTAGTGGGAATGAATCTTTCGGACAGGCTTTGTTCAAATCCGTAAAGTCGATGCAGACTCTCCACTTTCCATTATTTTTTCTAACAACAACCACATTGGCAAGCCACTCTGGAAACTACACTTCCCTGACAGCTCCATTCTGCAATAATTTCTGAACCTCCTCATCAATGATTCGATTTCTTTCTGGGGCGAACTGTTAGGGATATGCCTTATACCCAACTTGTGGATGGGCTATAAAAACATGTATTTGTAATATTTTCATTAATTAATAAAATTGCAATCTTTATTATACGTGTCTTACATAACTTATATGAATCATCAACACTGTAATAAAGCCCTTGGAGTAATAAGATGATGGCTTCCACGCCTTATGAGAATCATTACTCTTAAATATTCCTAGTCAAAGTTTTGTTAATAATCTAGGCGTTCAAAAAATGGAGAGACTAGCATGATGATATGATCCGCCCTTAAGTGGGGTAGCCGATCTCATAGGCTACTAGCGGAGATCCGTCCGCTTCATGTATCACATGGATGCATGAGTTGCTCGTGTCCATCGAACTGACAGCCGAAAGTTTTCATATGGAGTGTTTATCCCATGTGTCTGTGAGAACTTTCATGTATCGATTATATGACTAGTCCTTTGACTTGAGGTCTTTACAATCTTATGTGTGGATAAAATAACTTTGACATTCTCCTTCCCTGGTTCAAAATTCCGGTCAAAATGGTATGATTGGGTCATTTTTTGAAACACATGAAGTTTGTAGAAGTTTAAACAGAGAATCTCCACTCTCTCGGATAATATTTTCTTATAAGAGTAGTATTCCAGTTCACAGGTTGATATGTGTGATCAGTGCTTGAGACTGTGGCCACAACGGAAGAATCATGTGAGATTCTTAGGTTAGCACGATTCATGACACTATCAACATCATACATTTGACCATATGGGTAGATATTTTCCGTACCCTAGGTCAATAGGTGGGGATACAGTGAGGCGAGGGACCATATCATATGTAAATCGCATACAGAATGGGTATATATATCTTTCTTTCTCATTTGGCGGCCTTGGCATGTTGCTAGATGTCAACCTTGGTCATTGAAATCGAACGACCATCTGATCGGAAGATAATTTATGTTCGATTAAATTATCACGATTCATTTCATGTCCAACTTGAGAGGAACCCAAAAGGTCACACACAACAAAATCGAAATCAATGGAACAATGCACAGTACAAATATAACAGCATATATGATTGCTGTAGGAATTGTTCATAAATGGTTCAATGTGTTTAATTATTGAACAAATCATTTATGAGGTTCCATAGTGGCTTAGGGATTGATGAATGACGATGGGGGCACTTTGGGAATTGGAATAAAAAAAAATTACTATTCATGTGAATGACTTCCTTCTAGAGAATGAATTCCTTCTCAATAAATATAGTAGGAGTAGACTTGACCTCGATGAGGTACGAGAAGAACAAACTAACATATAACTAAACTTCAGGCCCCTCAAAAGGGCAGCGACGGAACAACCACAAGGTTATGAACTCAGAAGGTCTGGTAGGGAAAGACATGAGCCTGAAAGATATGGTTTCCATATTAATGAGGAACATGATCAGGTCATTGATAATGACGATCCCACCAGTTATGACGAAGCAATGCGTGACATTGATTCAGTCAAGTGGCTTGAGGCCATGAAATCCGAAATAGACTCTATGTATCAGAATCAAGTATGGGACTTGGTGATACATCTGAAGGGATAAAAGCCATAGGCTGCAAGTGGATTTACAAGCGTAAAACTGATGCAGAAGGCAACATCCAAACCTATAACGCTAGGTTGGTGGTGAAAGGTTATAGACAAATCCAAGAAATTGACTATGACGAAACCTTCTCGCCTGTTGCAATGATAAAGTCCATTCGAATTTTACTGGCACTAGCTGGACACTTTGATTATGAGATTTAGCAGATGGATGTCAAAATAGCTTTCCTTAAAGGGAACCTCGTAGAGGAAGTCTATATGACACAACCTGAGGGGTTTGTATATAAGGATGATCATAATAAAGTATGCAAGCTTAAACGATCCATTTATGGACTCAAGCAAGCCTCCAGAAGTTGGAATATACGATTTGATGAGACAATCAAAGAATTTGACTTCATCAAAAATGTAGAAGAGCCTTGTGTTTACAGGAAAAGTAGTGGGAGTGCTGTTGTATTTCTTGTATTATATTTCGATGACATATTAATCATCGGGAATGATTTTCCCATGATACAAGCCACCAAGCAATCGTTATCTCAGAATTTCTCCATGAAAGATTTGGGAGAAACAGCCTACATCCTCGGCATTAAGATCTACCGTAATAGATCTAAGAGGTTGTTAGGACTTTCTCAATCTACGTACATAGATAAAGTTTTGAAAAGATTCAAAATGGAAGATTCCAAAAAAGGTAATTTACCTACTTGTCATGGAATCAAATTATCTAATGAGCAATGTCCACATACTCCTTTAGATAGAGAGCGTATGAGTATGATCCCTCATGTTTCAGCAATAGGATCGATCATGTACGCCATGCTATGTACAAGACCTAATGTCTCTTTTACTCTTAGCATAACGAGCAGGTATCAGGCAAATCCTGGTGAGCAACACTGGGCAGCTATCAAAATAATCCTCAAGTATCTGAGAAGAACTAAGGATGTGTTTTTGACATACGGAGATTTTTTCTGAGATGAAACTCATTAGTTACTGTGATGTGAGCTTTCAGACCGATATGGATGACAGAAAATCGCACACATGATATCTGTTTAATTTGAATGGCGGTGCTGTCAGTTGGAAAAGCTCAAGGCAGTCAACTACAGCGGACTCCACCACTGAAGCTGAGTATATTGCAGCATCTGAGGCTGCTAAAGAAGTCGTCTGGATAAAGAAGTTCATCACGGAGCTGGAAGTGCTTCCCGCGATAAAGAATGGCGTAACGATGTACTCTGACATCACGGGCGCCATTGCTCAATCAAATGAACCAAGGTCCCAACAGAAATCCAAGCATGTACTCAGGCGATTTCATCTCATCAGGGATATTTTTTAGAAAAAAGAAGTTATTATAGAGAAAATACCCACAGAAGATAATCTTTCAGATTCTCTGACTAAAGGGCTGACTCAAAAAAAGCATGATAGGCACACCCGAGAGTATGGTGTCCAGATTCATACTAGTTGGCTATAGTGCAAGTGGGAGATTGTTAGGGATATGCCCTATACCCAGCTTGTGGATGGGTTATATGTACATATATTTGTAATATTTTCATTAATTAATCAAATGGAAATTTTTATTATACGTGTCTTACATAACTTATATGAATCATCAACACTGTAATAAAGCCTTTGGAGTAATAAGACGATGGCTTCCACGCCTTATGAGAATCATTACTCTTAAATGTTCCTAGTCATAGTTTTGTGAATAATCTGGGCGTTCACAAAATGGAGAGACTAGCATGATGATATGATCTGCCCTTAAGTGGGGTAGCCGATCTCATAGGCTACTAGCGGAGATCCGTCCGCTTCATGTATCACATGGATGTATGAGGTTCTCGTGTCCATCAAACTGACCGCCGAAAGTTTTCATATGGAGTGTTTATCTCATGTGTCTGTGAGAACTTTCATGTATCGATTATATGACTAGTCCTTTGACTTGAGGTCTTTACAATCTTATGTGTGGATCAAATAACTTTGACATTCTCCTTCCATGTTCAAAAGATCCTGTCATAGGGTATGATTGGGTCATTTGTTGAAACACATGAAGTTTGTAAAGATACAATAGAGAATCGCCACTCTCTCGGATCATATTTTCTTATAAGAGTAGTATTCCAGCTCACAGGTTGATATGGGTAGACACTTTCCGTACCCTAGGTCAATAGGTGGGGATACAGTGAGGCGAGGGACAGTATCATATGTAAATTGCATACAGAATGGGTATATATATTTTTCCTTCTCATTTGGGGGCCTTAGCATGTTGCTAGATGTCAACCTTGGTCATTAAAATCGAATGACCATCTGATCGGAGGATAATTTATGTTCGATTAAATTATCACGATTCATTTCATGTCCAACTTGAGGGGAACCCAAAAGGTCACACACAACAAAGTCGAAATCAATGGTTAACAGTGCACAATACAAATATAACAGCATATATGATTGTTGTAGGAATTGTTTATAAATGGTTCAATATGTTTAATTATTGAACAGATCATTTATGAGGTTCCATAGTGGCTTAGGGATTGGTGAATGACGATGGGGGCACTTTGGGAATTGCAATAAAAATTTACTATTCACATGAATAGTAAAAAAAAATTTGTTATTTGTTTTGAATTCCAATTCGGCCCAAACTCTTATTAGGGTTTTATAATCTCATTAAACCACTAAATTAAGATCCAATGGCTAAGATTAAATTAGCTTTTATCCCACATCGGATTCTTAATTAATTTTGTTGTCTTTGGAGCACTATATAAACCCAAAGAATTCTTCACAAATTTTTTCACCAAACCTTTCATATCTTGGGTTTATATAAGTGAGCAACTCTAAATTTTAAGAGTAAGCCACTGATTTTGAGGATCCTTAAGTCTAATTGACTAGAGGAACCTCGAGTTAAAAGTTTTGAGGTATTTGCCTAGGCTAGCACCAAGGGCAAAATACATGTGCACTTAAGGCGTTGTCTTGCCGTTGAGTTTTGGCTTTGGTGTGTGCATCTTTGGAGGCCACACACTTCGGTGGCTCTTTGGAACGTGGAAGAGCTTGCTGAGTTCAAGAAAAGCTTGTAGATTGGAGGGAGGAATCAGCTTGGGGTCGATTCCCGTCATGTCTTTTTCAGACCTTGCAAAACTGTCGTGGCACCTCTTCAGGAATTCGGTCAAATCGGCTCGTAGTTTGGGATCCAAGTTAGCTTCAATCTGAGCTTTGTGATCTAAAAATTGAGAGTGAATTTGGATCTCATCGAGCTCCTCAAGACTTGGTAGTGTCGGCTCTATGCCACGAGATCCACTCTATAATTGCTATGCCGACTCGGCTTTCACCTTTAAGGTCCTCTAGTAGCAGCTTCTGGATGCAGATCTATCACCTTTAATCTCTTGAATCCCCCATCTGGTAGGGAACTTAAGAACTTAGTGATAGGTGGATGAGACCGCCCTCATCTCATTAATCCAAGGTCTGCCCATGATAAGATTTTAGGCTGAGGGGCTGTCCAAGACCAAGAACGTGGTCATTTTGTTGACTCCCACTACGTAGACTGGAAGTGATATTTCTCCCATTATAAATTTTTGTTCCCCAGTAAATCCAATCAGCACTGTCATCCGTCTGTTTATTTTATCCAACTCGGCCCTCATGTCTGCGTGGGCTGTGGCGAAAATGATGTTGGCTGAAGAGCCCCTGTCAACCAACACTCGTTTGATCATAAAGTTGGCCACTTGCAAATAGATAACTAGAGCATCGTGGTGTGGATTCAAATTATGAGATCTTTATCGTCTGGGAACTCCATAGTCAAGTTGGTGAACATCTTCTCCACTGACATCGTAGTGTGAGAAACATTGCTAGCAAGAGCTCTTGAATGTCGTTTGGCCGCTGAATATGAGACTCCACTAAGTTCGGATCCTCCTGAAATAAAATTAACAGTGTTGTTAATTGGTAGATGTGGGGTTGGAGCCTTTCCTTGACTTTCTCTCTCATCTCTTCGTGCCAAGGTGACTTTCCCCTTTTCTGTGAGCAAATCCCTTAGAAATCCCTTGTTTAACAGCTCCAGGACCTCCAATCTCAAAGCTACACACTCTGTCGTCGTATGGACGTAGTCTCAATGGAACTCACACCATTTTCGGGTGTCTTTTTTCATAGAGCTCTCCCTGGAACGTGGGGGTCATTTCAGTTCATTTCTCATTTTCTTAAGTACCGAGACCAATTCTCCTGGGGAAATTGTAAAGTTGTAGTCTGGGAGCCTGGGTTTGCTTACTGGCGCTTCCTCCCGGTTTTTGTAAGCCATTGGTCGTCTATCAAAGTCTTTATGGAAAGGCCTACATTCTCCTCTCTGTTGGATTCTCTTTTCCATATGAGGATGAGCAACCATGTCGCGTCGCCTGGAAACAGCAGGCCTTCTATCAATCTGAGAGCTATGAATGTCCTCAATTCTTTTGTTTCTCTTGTCTTTTTCCCATCTTATTTCAACTTGGGCCCGTGCCATGGCCTGGTCCATCGTGTAGCATTGAAACTTGGTTAGTTTATTATAGAGTCCACTTTCGTAAAGCAGTCCATTCCGGAAAGCCTCCACCGCTGTAGGTTGATGGAGATCCGGAATATTAATTCTCTCATTGTTGAAGCGAGCTACGTAGCTCTTTAATGACTCTCATTTCCTTTGTTAGATGGTATTGAGATCATCTGTAGTCTTCTCAAGCTTACATGAACTCGTAAGGTGTTGCACGAACTTGTCTGCTAGTTGTTGGTAGGAGTCGACGGATCTGTAAGGTAGGTTGATGAACCAGGTGAGGGCCGGTCTTGCCAACGTTTCTCCAAAGCCTCTGTACATTCCAGCTTCACATTGGCTTGGTGACAAGCTAGTTGACATCATCTTGTACTTGTAGTGTATTACATGGTCGTCTCGATCGGTGGATCCATCATATAGCTTCATTTCGGGCGGGCTAAATTTTCATGGCAGTTCAATAGCTACGATTGTCTCCACAAACGGGTATCAGAAATCGCTCCAGCTCTGCTCTTTCTAATCAGCAGCCTTACCCCTGGTAGTCTGGACATGATTGCTTCTTTGAATTCCATCATCTCTATTCTTATGGAGGATGCAACTTGCTAAGTTGGGTCGAGAGAGGAAGTCGGGCCATGGGGAATTGGTGGGTTATCGTTAACCTGCCCATCTGATGTGGGCGAGATTGTTGGATTGCTTGGATTGTTGGTTTGTCCAGGGACATCGTGACGCTGAGATGTTGAGGTCAACTGCTCCAGCTATTTCTGTAGACTCACATTGGAGTTTCGCATAGTCAGATTCTCCTCTTCTAAAGCTTGTAATCGTTCTTGGAGCATGGCAAGTTTTGTCGCCATAGGGTCTGGCATATGCTCGTTGCCAGAAGCCATTATCAATTGTTTTGAGAGTGAATCAAATGATTTTCATTTGCAATAATTCGCTTAGGGCCCCACGGTGGGCGCCAAATTGTGGATACGATTTTTCACCTGTGATCCACAATCGAGAATCTGGATTTTAAGGGCACTAGCGAACCTGCAAAATAAGGGTAGAAAGAACGAGGAGGTCACTGCCCACCGGTGTGGTGGGTGCCGTAAGCACTCTGACGCTCAAGTCAGTAGTATGAATAAGACCGAAGTATGGAGAATAAGGCCTGAAGTTATACCTCAATCTCCGTTTGTTGCCGTGAGGGCAGGATATTGTGATTTCTCGGATGGTATGCTATAGAGCTGTGTAATCCTTGGCCCCTCTCTATGCCATGGCTCCTCTCTTTTATAGGCCCCCCTGATGTGGGGTCTTTCTTCTGTGCCCGTTGGAGTCATTGTAACTGATGACTTAATGGTGGGTTTTATGTCTGGTAACCGATGGCTTTATGATGGTGTTTAAGTCTGGTAATTGATGGCTTAACGGTCATCCTGAGTAGATTAGTCAGTGGTGATGGGCTTTGGGCTGGATTTTGATAATGGGCCTTGGACCTCTGGTTTCGTGGTTGGCCCAGAGGTGAAATGTCGGTTTTACCATTGGGCCCAATTTTGGCCCGTACAGTCTGCTGCCTGCGAATGTTCATGTATTTGTTCTTACTTTTTTTCATGCCTTCTATCATGTTCTTATGGTTACGCCTCTATTCTGTGTTGCAAATGTGTGGTTTGGGTTGGTTGGGTGGTGTTAGATGCATGTGTTTTTAGGTCGAATGATGGGTTGTGGGTTAGGATGCTGGCCTCGATGGAAGTTGCTCCATGCCAGCTGAATCTGAACAGTTGGAGGATACTGGCTGGTCTTCATGTGATATGGCACCGAGCGGGCCTAGGGGAGCCGACCTTTTTGGAGCAGCAGAGACTATAAAAACTAAAGGCCAACCCAAAATCTCATCACGGTTGGTATTATCTCTCCTCTTATGCCGATGCAGCTGCTCTCATCACCAAGCTCCCCCAGACCAACAAGAACTTCAAAGATCCATAGCATTGGGCCACAGCGACTGGGGTCGGTCTCGGTCAATAGATTCTGAAGAGATAGACGTCCCAGATGTCTTTACGGAATGAGGTGAGGACCTGATCCCTTAGTCTTTTCCGTAAATTTATGAAAAAGATATTAACTTCCCAAACCTTTTTAGCCTCCTGGAGGGATCCTCCTAAAGTCAGTCACGTGGTCCGAACCAGAATTAAGAAAGCCCGGAGTTTCTCCGGCTCCTGGAAGAGTTTTGTCAATGACGCCGCCTTTGTAGAGTCGGGCCTCATCTGGAACACACTCCCACAGGCTCTAGGACAACTAGGTAGTTATCTCATGACCTGCTAATAAATTTCTTGTACGGAGTTTGAATCTTATTGAAGTTATCCGTACTCAGAAACTGACCATGTCTTCTGCCTTGTATTCTGCAGGAATGACAAAATCAAGTGACGTTAAGGGGCGGATGAAGAGTCTGGCCAAAAATACCGGCCAAGGGGTAGCTGGAAGTTCTCGGCGATGACTGAGTACTCTGATTCCCCCTGAAGCTAAGGGAAAAGCCAAACTACTTGCTCATCCGGTGGCACTTCCTCAGCCTTCTCTCACACTGGCTGCTCTGAGCCCATCAGTCCAACCGTCCCCTGCCTCATCCAGACCTTCAAACAAACACTACCTTCTGCTCGGTGAAGAAGTAGTCGAGCTTGAAGAGGAAGAAGAAGAAGAACCCCCACCAAGAAGGCTGTCATCCGGAAGGAGAGGAAAATGGTAGAGGCTCCCTCCGGGACCGGGAAGAGCGGGGTGGTGTTGGGGTGAATGACCTTAATGAGAAGGTCCAGGATGCGGTAGCCCATCTGGTGCCTGCTTTCAACTTATTGGCCGAAGCGGTCCCCCCTAGCAGATCCCAAAATATAAGGATATCTCCCCCGAGGAGGTGATCTCCTAGTTCTCTGCCCAAATCTTTAAGGTAACGCTCTTTTCTGTTTTCATTCTTCATTTTTCCTTGGTGATTTCTAACTCTTTCTCTCTCTCCTATAGATGGGTTACATGATGGCCCATAACAAAAACCTAATGACGAGTCTACTGTCTGAGGGGGCCAAGTACAAAGGCTCCAATCTCAGATGATGGAGCGAGAGGCCGAATTAGCCAAAAATGAAGAAAACCAGAGGCTAAAAAAGGCCGCAGCCGAGGCCACATCGTTAAATGATTCCCTCCATAATGCCTCCGCCGTTGCATAGAGAAAGATGGAAGTTGCTGAGAACGAGGCTAAATATCTGATGTGGGAGAACGCCAACATAGACTCCAAACTCAAAGCGGCCATCAAGGAGAAGGATCAGGCCGGAGATGACCTAAAAAACAAAGAGGCCACCCTGGAGAAGGACCTGGAGAAGGCCAAACTCGACGGGATTTAAAACTATGTGGAGATCATCCCGATGTTTTTTCCCAAGGTGGATATGGGGCCTATCCATATTGCCATCAAATACTGCAAGGGGACGCTCTCAAATGACGAGGCCTTTGCTTTACTCATGCCCCTTCTGGAGTAGATTCAAGACCCTGAACCCATATTTACCGTGCCCATGTCCCCAGTTCCCTAGGAGGCGCAGCCTGATGCCCCCGCTCTCGAGCCAGAAGTGCCCACAACATAAGTCGAAGCTCCTTATGCCGACCAAACCGAAACCGAGATCCATTCTAGCAAGCCTGAGCCAGAGGTTCTACCTCCTAAGTCTGATCAAGCTGAAACAGTTGCACCTGTGCGGGCTGAGGAATGAGGGTGACCCCAAGGGGGGCATGTGTAACAAATAATATATATATTTTTGTAATAATATATACATTTCCTCTCTCATATATTTTAATAAATACTACTTCTGCTTTCAATACTTCGAATAATTTCTATTTTTAACTTGAAAACTCGTTCTTCAAAATCTGATTGTGGGGAGAAGTTCTAATCCCGATCAATTAGAATCTAGACATGGGAAAGATATTCTGACCCCATACCGATGAATATCCACTCGGTGGGACAAAACCCGACCCCGAACTGGTAAATACTGGGCTCCGAGGGTATGTTACCTCCTCAGACCAATTGAGGTCCGGCCATGTGGGAGATGATATGTCCCCATACCGATGAATAATCCACTCTGTGGGACACAAACCGACCCCAAGCTAGTAGAATACTTGGCTCCGATGGGATGTTACCTCCCCAGACTAATTGAGGCCCGGCCATGGGGGAGATACTCTGACCCATGTCGATGAATAATCCACACGGTGGGACAAAACCCGACCCCGAGCTGGTAGAATAATTGGCTCCGATGGGATGTTACCTCCCCGGACCAATTGAGGTCCGGCCAAGGGGGAGATGCTCCGACCCCATGTCAATAAATAATCCATTCAGTGGGACACAACCCGACCCCGAGCTGGTAGAATATTTGACTCCGAGGGAATGTTTCCTCCCCGGACCAATTGAGGTCCGCCCATGGGGGAGATGCTCCGACCCCATACCGATGAAAATCCACTCGGCGGGACATATCCTGACCCCGAGCTGGTAGAATACTTGGCTCCGAGTGAATGTTACCTCCCCGGACCAATTGAGGTCCGGCCATGGGGGAGATGTTCTGACCCCATGCCGATGAAAATCTACCCGGTGGGACGTAACCCGACCCTGAGCTGGTAGAATAAATGGCTCTGAGGGAATGTTACCTCCCCGGACCAATTGAGGTCCGGCCATGGGGGAGATGATTCGACCCCATGCCGATGAAAATCCATCTGGTGGTACGTAACTCGACCCCAAGCCGGTAGAATAAATGGCCTCGGTTGAGCGAATGCAGCCCCGAGCTAGTGGAATAAATGGCCTCGACGAAAAGAATACAGCCCCAAGCCAGTTTAATAAATGGCCTCGGCGGAATGAATGCAACCCCGAGCCAGTGGAATAAATGGCCTCGGTGAAACGAACGCAGCCACGAGCTAGTGGAATAACTAGCCTCGGTGGAAAGAATGTAGCCCCGAGCAAGTGGAATAAATAGGACATCCGCGAGGGAAGATTTTCGACCTCCGGTACTCCGCGGATCCTGGCGCAGTCGTCCCTTTGCCGAGCATCCAAAAAAAACAAAAAGTGGTAACAGAACAAGGTTAGCACCGTGAAGGTGACTTAGCACATACTCCACGCAGACTCGAAAAGGTAACAACTCGGGTGCCCCGAGGCAGCGTCCTGTCTGGTGCTTCCAAAAACAACAATTTTGAACCTTAAAATTAAGTGTCCAGGCTAACCGGGCTACAGATCAGTGAGTGGCCAAAGCCATGAAATAGGTTCCATGCTGGGCGGGTCTAAAAACCTTCATGGGTCCGGTTTACCCGAGCTATTCCTCAAAAATTTGAGTCATGGGGTAGAAATGCTCCGGCCTCGGGGGTTTGATAATGACACCCGAGATTGGCGTGCCACGAGGGATTCACACTTTTCCCACAAGCACTACATCCTTTGATGCATTCTGGATCCTCAAAAGTGAAAGTACCTGGGTCAGAATACTTCCACCTGGGGGTTTGATAATGACACCCAGGATTGGCGTGTCGCGGGCTTGGTGTCCTCCCCAGTTAACGGACACCCCTTCACCCCGAGCACATCCCAGTAATATTGAACATGGCTTTCGTATTCAATTAACAAATAAGAAAAGTAGACAAGTTTTTAATTTAAAAGGGAAAGTCTTATTCATATTCATGGGATCTACTGCCCTTCTTACAACTCTTTGCGGGTCATTTTAAGAGAGGCTCTAAGATAAGATTATGATTCTTGTCTGGTCTTCCAATAATTCTTCCGGTTTGAACTTGATTTTGAAATTTTTGATCAAGTTAACAGGGTCCCTTTGTGCTGAATGTTCTGAAAGCGTCTTTGTGAAATGCATGTCTTTATCGGTAACTTGCACCCTATTTTCCTAGTGGTCCGCCGTCAGCTTCTTGTCCCTCACCATCTCCCAGATGACCACCTCATAATAAGCCGGTGACACTCATGGATACAGATCTAGTGCCCCGATCATGCATGTTCGTTTTCCGCTCCATAAGGACTATCTTGGCCGTGAATCTGAAGACTCGGCAGGCCGAACAAACGCCATGCCTTCTCTAGGAGGAACTTGTTCACTTATGAGTGGCGGCGTGCGTATGTCACCCATTTTTGACATTACATTTCATTTTGCGGCTTAGTCCTAATGGGTGACTACTGGTAACCTTTTTTACATTTCATTATGTGGCTCAAGGAGAAGAGCTACTGCTGATCTTTCTTTTTCCATCGCCTTTATCGCCCTTGTAGATCCTCTTTCTTCTAGCTATCCCCTTCTTCTTTCCACTCGGACCAACTTCCGCGTTTTTCTTTTCTAGTCTTTCATGCTTCTCCGTCTTGGCCTTCATGAAGGTCTGGTTTGTTTCCCCTTCCTTTATCATGTTTTCTTCCATTCTCTCCATCCACACAGTCATTGAACCCTCATCGATCTATGGTTCCCGTCTCCTGCCATTGTCTTACTACATAAGTTACTTTTTGCTCTCTCCCCACAGACGGCGCCAAATGTTGACTGGTGATTTTAGTTCGAGGGGCAGGCTTGGAATGCAGCTCCCAGAACAATCCGCCTCCAACCGTGAATTTGTTTGGTTATGGGGGACCAAAAGTAAACTTAGCAAGAGATAAAAACAAACACAAAATCAAGAAAGGATTTACGTGGTTCGGCAGAATAGATCCAACCTACGTCCACGGGAACAATGTAGAGTACTTGTTTTATTACTGAACCTAGCTCGGCCGACCTCTTTTTCAAGGCTAGTCAAGTATTACCTGTTGGGGTTGGTGCTTAGAGCACCAATTCCTGTTTGTATTTCCTTGAAAATACTTATGTAAAACGTTTTATTTTGAATAATAAAAGCAGTTTCTATAATATAATATATCTTTTGATATGGTAAAGACATAATAGAACTTATGATGACTAGTCATGATACAGTTTCAAAAGCGTCGCAACTGACATTGAGTTGTATCATGACATTGTCATTCTTAGACAATTCCTGGTCAAGGTTTACACTACTTGGTCAGTAAAGTAAACTCGTTGAGACCGGTACATGTCGTATACTAGAGTATATGATTCCAATGGTTTCTCAATCAACCATAAGTCTTGGAGACTAGTATAGACGTGTAGGTGTTTATAGCGGATAAACACTGAACGACTCACTGAAAATTCTTAATGGATGGTACACCAACATCAATAAGAATCTTCTCGGGTTGAGTAGCATTTGTGATTCTTCGACTTGAGATGCCACTGTGGGCACATGAGACATCTTCTACACTTAGATGGCAGTCACGTCACCGATTTATTAAGATGAGACCTCCGTCTGTTTGTTGGGTGTAGATATATCATCAGGATGTCCTGTGTGTGTCGAGATAGGATCCGTCAGTTCTG
Organism: Zanthoxylum bungeanum; assembly: GCA_019454045.1. Classification (NCBI taxonomy): domain Eukaryota; kingdom Viridiplantae; phylum Streptophyta; class Magnoliopsida; order Sapindales; family Rutaceae; genus Zanthoxylum; species Zanthoxylum bungeanum. The sequence continues at coordinate 121,893 of SKCR01024027.1, read as the reverse complement.
TGTACAGAGCATAGGTAGTCCATATATGATTAGCAATCAGATAAAAACCATGGGCCTGTGGTACATTTTAGAAGTCAGTTCTAAATGTTATTTTTGAGATTGCTAATAGAGACGTCGATGGGATAGTCCCTATAGAGATTTGACGTTTACATCTATATCTCTGGGATATATCAGGATACCTTTGACGGAGGAATTATACATGTGCCATGACCTCGACCTATATGATTCAGTGAGATTATCTGTGGTCGTCATAATTTACGGGTAGGTAAATTATGGACATGAAATTGGATTTCGTGATGGATATGCCTGAATCTAGAGAGTCTCACTAATGAAATATACTCGTAGAGCACTAGGGCAATATTTATAAATAATATTGATTATTTATAAGTCGTTTAAAGGTTAAACACAAAATACATGTGAAATGACCCAATAGTCATTTCGTAATTTTTTGTGTATTTGCATTTAATGTTAGATTTTGGGGAAAAATGCAAAAGTGACCCTCTAACTTTCATGTTTTTTCATTTAAGTCTGTTAACTTTCAGTTTTGTCAATTCAGTCCTCTAACTTTCAATTCTTGTCAATTCAAGGCTCTGTTATAAATTCATAACGGCAACATCAAAGTAAACTTACTTTAACTGTTATTTAATTAATACCCTCAATTAGAAAATATAGGCAGACAGAGTAAGCTAAAGCAAAGTAAACGTACTATGCTTGCATCTTCGAGCTATTTTTTGTCAAAAACACATATCCCAAGTTCAATATGACTTTTTGTCAAAAAAATTATAAAAATTATAACTAGTGCTAGTAACGAAGATATGTATTTATTATAAGAGATTAAGATAATCAAATGTTTTACCTACTATATTTAGACTCGAATCGAATGATTCGATTGTGTTATTTCCAATCCTTCAAAAAATAAAACAAAACACGAGACGATATATTTTACACTGCAGTTGATCAGTGGACCCTAGACGAGTGTGGAAAATAATTATACGCAACTTATTTAGCAAAAACTTAATGGTTAGACATTACAATACATGCGATTGCACAGAATCAAAAGTATTGGTTGTCATCAAATGTAATGCCACATCATCCGAGAATGCCATCATGCCACTCAAAAGATGGAGAAAATCTACCATACAACAGAGGTAGATTTTAGTAAATGACATCAAATGTGATACCGCGTTGTATGGTAGATTTTCTCCATCTTTTGATTCGATGGAGAATAACACAATCGAATCATTCGATTCGAGTCTAAATATAGTAGGTAAAATATTTGATTATCTTAATCTCTTATAAAAACACATATCTTCGTTACTAGCACTAGTTATAATTTTTATAATTTTTTGACAAAAAGTCATATTGAACTTGGGATATGTGTTTTTGACAAAAAATAGCTCGAAGATGCAAGCAGAGTACGTTTACTTTGCTTTAGCTTCCTTTGTCTGCCTATATTTTCTAATTGAGGGTATTAACTAAATAACAGGCAAAGTACGTTTACTTTGAAGTTGCCGTTATTTGTAACGGCAACAGTGATGAATTTATAACGGAACCTTGAATTGATAAAAATTGAAAGTTAGAGGACTGAATTGACAAAACTGAAATTTAACGGACTTAAATGAAAAAACATGAAAGTTAGAGGGTCACTTTTGTATTTAATATTAGATTTTATCAAATACACATTAATTAATTGTCAATTTGAGATATTTTACTAATATCATAAATATATATGTATTTGATATTTAATGTAAATACAATACATATATTTAATATATTTTTATTTAAATAATTATTTAATTGTTTAATTGTTAAATAATTAAATTAATTAAAAATATAAATATCTTTAGTTTTGATATTTAATTAAATGACTTTAGTTGCTTTATTTTACTTTAAGAAATTCATTAAATGGTTTGATTATTACTTATGCAAGTTGATAAAGGCAAAATTAAATTAAACAAAAATCAAAATATCTAGATATTTTGAATACCAAAATTCGGCCAAGCTAAATGGTGAAGGTATAAATTTTTTGTTTCATTTTTAGGATTTCATAAAGTTAAAACACTAATCCAAAAACTCCATTAAAAGAAGACAAAGAAGCTTGAGAGAAAGAAAAGGAAAAACAAAGAAAAGCTTGGATTTTAGTAAGTATTTCCAACTTGCCATTAGAGAGAAAAATGTTCCTCTTGTTATTGGCTTCATCTTGTGATGCTCTTATGTTTTTTTATTCTTTATTCTTTGTGTTTTTGGAGGATGGAAGTTTTAGGATAGGGTTGAGCATGTATAAAGATCATAGAATGCTTCTAATGTGTTAATAAGTATTCTTTTGATAGTTTGATGAACTAGTTGCCATTCTAGAGTTGTTGATACACTCTTAAATGACCTAGAATTTTTCTATAGTTATTTCATTGTGGTGAGGCTTGATTGGTGTGGTGGAAACTTGATTGAAGTGTTGGATTTAATTAAATTGGTCTAATTTATCCAATTTGGTGAAATTAAAAAATTAGGGTTCATAACCCACTCCAAATTTGGGGATTTTCATATATGTGATGTATTATGGTATGAATATGATGCATGTAAAATTTTAGATTGATTGGATTTGATCTTGGCTTGTTTTGAACAAAAAGGACCAAATTGCAATTAATTAGAAAATAGGGTGCTCACGGCAATTAGCTCAAAAATTGGGAATTTGTGTGAAATCTGATTTTGATGCATTAGATGTGTTGAAAAAAAAATTAGAAATCATTTAGAATCATCTAAAATTATATTTGATAATTTTTGAACTAAAATGATCAATTTACAAAGTTATGGGGCAATTCGGTAATTACTAAGAAATATGATTTCTTGTGTAATTTTTCAGAATTTAATAATTGGATATTTAAATAAATAAGTTTATTTAATTGATCCAAGAAAAATTTTGAAATCGGAAAATTTTGATTTTCCACAATTCCGCTGCGTTACCGGATTTCCGCTATAAAACCCCCTTCAAAATGGTATCAGAGCGAGTCTGATTCTAGGCCCCCTAATATGATTAGCCCTTTAAATTCAATGTTTAATCTTGTTGTCTTGACTTTATACATGCTTGTTTTAATCTAATTTGATTAGATTTAGGGTGTATGACACTTTGCAGAGAATCCCTATTTAATAAGGTTTATGTTAATTATGTATTTGATGCATATTAACTGGTCTGTCTTATCAATACGATTTATGAATATATCTCTGTGACTACATCCGAGACCATGCCTCTTCCGTGAGGTGTAGCCGATAGAGATTTATTTATGCCGGATGTATATCAGATACTAGATAAATTCAAGCGAAAGCGGAATCCTGAACGTGCCCTAGCTGTCAGGGTTACGCAAGTAACTTGAGTTTATCATTGATGAGTTTAACCTTGGTACGTCTCCTTGTGAACGTGCCCTAGCTGTCACAATGAGAAACGACCAGGACCGGAAACCCAGGAGTCACTATTGAGTGATTGACAAATGAGTTGTCTACCTGATGAATATACGTAGGCGAGACCGTTCCTCTGCTGTGAGCTGAAATATATTCATGGGATCCACCTTTCACTATTTTTATTTAATTTAATTATTAAATCTTTGTATTCTGTTTGAGGATTACAGTATTGCATGATTTAGTGGGAGGGGAATTTTTAGATTAAAAATCCATGATCTAGTTAATGCTTTTGATATTATATGAAACTACTTCATTTTTGCTAACCGTTTTTCATAATCTATATGATAGATTTGTGATGGCGGTACCATCCACTAATCAGTTTGCGCGTATGTTAGATGCGAACAAACTTAAAGGCGTTGAGAACTTCGCTAATTGGGACTTTGATTTGAGGATTGTCCTCGATTCCGAGAAGTTGGGATATGTTCTTGAGGGTCTGTTGCCCCTTACTGTGGCAGAGGATGCTACACCGGAGGAACTCCAAGTTTTCCAAGCTTGGAAGGATGATGATTTAAAAGTTAAATCATACATCCTAAGTTCACTGTCTCCAGGACTCAAGAAACAATATTATGGCATGTCAAATGCGTATAGTATGATGTCAAGATTAAGAGAATCGTTTGAGAACCAAGAACAAGTCGTTGTTCATAAAGTCGCAATGGAACTGTTCCATGCGCGACTAGATGAGGGGCAAGCTATGAGCTCGCATGTTCTTCATATGATCGATTTGATCGATCAATTGAGGCAACATAATCTCCCTCTGAATGACATTCTCGGTAGGAGTGTCATTCTTGGTTCACTCCCAGCTTCATATCGCCAATTCGTGATATACTTCAACATGAATGTGATTATCTGCACCTACTATGAGCTGCATAGGATGTTGCTCACGGCGAAAAAGGACCTGAGGAATGGAGTACCGACTCACCCTCCGAGACCTACTTCACTTTCTGCTTCTTCCCAGACTTGGTCAAAGGGAAAGAAGAAGAAAGGGAAGAAGAAGAAGGGTATCGGTCCTCAACCACAGGCAAAGATAGCTAAGCCCAATAGGGCTTTTGACGACAAGTGACATCACTGCAGCAAAGTCGAGCACAGGAAAAGGAACCGTCCAGATTACATTACCCAACTGAGGAATGAGAGAGCATCTACATCAGGTACATTTATTTTTCCAGTTATTGATATATCTTTGGCTTATGAAGCCGTTACATCCAACTGGATTTTAGATTCTGCTTGTCCTATTCACATTTGCAATTCGTTGCATGTGTTGAAGGAAAGTAGGAAACTGAAGCCCGGAGAGATGTAGTTGCGATTCAGAAGTGGAGACTCTCTGGATGCAGTTGCAGTGGGAGTATGCGAGATCCCTTTCCCGAATGGGACACTTTTGTTAAATGACTGTTACTTTGTACCAGGATGTTTAGCTAATATTATATCTCTTTTGTATTGGATACAGAAAGTTATCGTATTAATATTAAGAACTGTTCTTTGTATTTATATGATGAACATAATATTCAGATCATTTGTTGTCCAAATAAGCATGATCATTATACATTGCAAACTTTAAAAGATATTTTAAATACTGGAGTTAATAAACGTAGTTTACCTATTGTAAATAATACTGAACTTTGGCATATGCGGTTGGGTCATATAGGCGTTAAACGCCTTACCCAATTGGTTAGGAATGGTTTGATATCAGATCTTACCATTGAATCTTATTCAACTTGTGAATCGTGTATTCAGGGTAAAATGACCAAAGCCCAATTTTCAAGTGTTGGACACCATGCCACTAACTTACTGGAACTCGTACATTCTAATGTATTTGGTCCACTAAGTCAAACTGCTCATAGTGGTTATTCATACTTCGTTACCTTTACTGATGATCTGTCACGGTATGGTTATGTCTATTTGATGCGACATAAATCGAAAACCTTTGAAAAGTTCAAAGAGTTCCGAAATGAAGTAGAAAAACAAACTAGTCAATATATTAAATGCCTTCGATCCGATTGAGGCGGAGAATATATGAATGGTGAATTCATTGATTATATGAAGGGGAATGGGATTCTCGCTCAATATACTCCTCCAGGTACTCTACAGCACAATTGAGTGTCCGAGATGAGAAATCAGACTTTATTGGATATGGTCCGATCAATGTTGAGTTTCACAGATTTGCCCTATTTCTTATGAGGCTACTCTATTTTAACAGCTGCACATCTTTTGAATAAGATTCCTTCAAAAGCTGTTCCTACGACACCGTATGAGATATGGTACGGTAAGAGACCAAATCTTAGTTACATTAAGGTTTGGGGTTGTCCTGCCTATGTCAGGGTGACTCAGCAAGATAAGCTTTCGCCTCGAGGGCAAAAGTTTAGGTTTGTCGGATATCCTTCAAATATTAGGGGATATATGTTCTATGATACCGAGCATCGAAATGTGTTCGTAGCTCGCTTCGCAAAATTTCTAGAATGAAAATGGTAGCTCAGAGCGACTCATGATTAACCTTATCATGTCCAACAAAATTCGGTTTCTCCGTTTGGACACACCGTCAATAGAGGTGTTCCGGGAGGAGTCCACTTTGAAAGAATACTATACTCTTTCAAGTAATTGAGAAACATATTGCTTAAGTATTTTCCATCACAGTCCAATCGTGATGTTTTAATACTTTAGCCGATCTGTTTGTCTACTTCGTGTCGAAACTCTTTGAATTATTAAAAATTTCTTATTCGTGTTTCACAAGAAACACATAACCATAATGCGATGCCATATCCGTAAGGGTTACGAAGTATTTCATATTCACCTCTAGCCTAGCTAGATATGAGCCCACTTATGTCACTATGAACGAGGGCTAACAGATCGGTGGCACTTGTACTTTTACCAGGTAAAAGGTATTTTAGGCACTTTGCCTAATAAACTAGATTCGTAGACATCATTTGAATATGATCAAATCCGTCCTAGTATCCGCTCTTCAAAAATGTGGATATACGAGTCTTGTTTAATGAGTCCCAGACGAAAATGCCACAAATAAGTCTCATCTGATTAATTCAGTTTGAGCTATTTGTTTGTCATGTTATATGTTTGAGATTCTTTTATATTCAAAATATAAATATTGTTATTCACATCTAATGTGCTTATCTCAATATCATCTTTATAAAATAAAACACTTTTGTGTTCTAGAATATAAAAGTATACCCGCAACAAGTTATACTCTAATATAGAGATAATGTTTCTAGTCAAACTAGGTACATTATAACAGTTTCCTAATTTAAGTACACACCCAAAGGCTAGTTCCTAAACTTAGGTTTCTACGGTTAAAACAGTGACTCTCGTCCCGTTTCCGATTCGCAGATCAATCTCAACTGAAGTCAGTATCCTGCTTATCAGCAGATTCTGCACATCAGTACATATTTATGTACAATACTTAGTATCAAAATCCAATTTTGAAACTAATAGTGAACATGCTTATGACAAATATATTTGAAGTCGGAGCTTTGCCCGTCTTCACTTCCTTCATGTATGCCTTGTCCATACGGCAGTCACGCATCCAGTGACCCTGTTTGCCACAGTTTAGGCAGACATCTTAGGATATGTCTTTTGTCTTCCCAGAAGACTATGATGATTTTGCCTTTGCCCATTTTAGAAGCTCTGGCTCTGCCTCCTAGAGTACAGCCTTCAACTCTCCAAGAGTTTTCTCTTGGTTCACAATGAACCTGCCCCAGCTTTCGGGTAGAGACTATAAGATCAAATCTTTGGTAGTCTCGGCCACGTAGGTAACGCCCAGCTAACCTAGCTGATCGATGTCAGTAATCATCTGCGACACCTAGTGCTCGACAGATGTATCCTCTGACACACACAAGCTAAAGAGCTTCTTTTGCAATTTGTACTTCTAAGATCTAAGAATAGATCTATGAAGATCTTTTAATTTCATCATCAAGTTACAAGGATCTAATCCTTAATTTTGACGACGAAATTAAAGTGTTATTGCATTAAGGATTGAGCACTAAAGTCATCATCACATGAATATTCCAAATATCATGTTCTACTATTTGCTCAACTCCGGGCTTAGGCCCGAGATGTTTCTCTATCAAATAAAGTAACTTCTCAGTTTCCAGGACTATCCTGAAGTTTTATTCCCAATCTGAAAATTAAAGCCGTTTAATGAAATTTTTACCCAGGTTTATGTTTTAAACGCTAATCTTTCAGTTATCTTGATTGCTATAGTCCAACTATCTAATCAACGATTTCAGGTACTATTTAATATAATGATTACTATAGTCTAACTATATAATCAACTATAATTTAATTATTTAAATTCAAATATATTGATTACTATAATCCAATTATATAATCAACTATAATTTGAAGTAGTTTGAATACAGTCCAACTATTTAATTAAAAACAACGATTAAATATTAGTCCAACTAATATATTAATTTATATTAACGAAAAATTTAAATGAGCGCGTATTGGCAAGTAACTAAACGAATATTGTAAATTTAATACTTGCCTCCCACTATTTTTCGGCGAGCCTCTAACCCTCTATGGAGTACTCGGGAAACTTTGTTTCCTAGTGGGCTATGATCCATTTAAATAACACACAATCTTGACTTTGGCCAACAAATTGTATGATAATTAACTGGGTAGATCTCTAAGATCAATTGGATCCCATCCAATTCCTAAATCCAGTAGGTGGACATCCAAGTCCGAAACATATATCTTATATATGCCAATATATCCAATATATTCCCTAACCTTTTTCCTCTGAATCAACTAAGCCTTGGCTTTGACACAACAAACTTAAGAATAAGTACTCAAAGTACGAATTCTCGAATTATATTAAACTACAACATTAAATCCAATTCAATTTGTATTTAATATTATTTCTATATTTAATTCCAAATTAAATAATTACACTTTATTAATGTACCTTTAGCGACTTAGATTCTAAATCTAATCTTTACGGGTCTCAAAGCCCAATTAATACCCAATGTCAATTTAATTAAAGTCCAATGGGCTTTCAATTAATTTATTAAGGCATGGACTTTGGTCAATATGGGTCAAACCCAAATACCAAAGCCCATTTAAGGAATCACCCTTATTTGCCAATAAACCAATTTAGGCCCATTAGGCCCAATTAAAATATTAAAGGCCCATTTAATTATATTTGGACTTTATGGATATGGTTTTGGGCCCAATTGGATCCAACCAATTAGCCTAAACCAAACTTGGCCCAACCAAGCCTATTAAGCCCAAATAAAACTTTACAAGCCCATTTCCAAAATAAGCCCAATTAATTAAATCACAACATTCCAATATCATAATTTAATTAATTCAAAGTGTATAGGCATAATTAATTACTCAAATTAACACTTCCAAAATACCAATTTACTTAATTAATCATGCTAATCATCATCAACACATGTCCAACATTATTGAATCAAAAAATCAATTCATTTTCCATGCTTCATCATTCACGGCAATTTGGGATTTTTTGTCCAATTCCGATTTCAATCCAATTGAATCCTAAATCAACATATCCCAATTGATTTCAACTCATCCAATGATCAAAAATCAAAATTATCATGACATTTAGGGCATCATACACATTCAGGCAAGCCAAATATTTTGGGGAAAGTTCATCCAATTCAATTTTCATCAAATTGACCATGCATAACACTATGTTATCATCATTCAAGCATATTCAAACAATCAATTTCATCCAAACATGCTGAAATCAATTTTACCCAATTTTAACCCTAAATCAAATTTCATGCTTAAAAAAGGCTATTGATACCATTGTTGGATTTTCTAGGTCAAACCAAGATCAATTTAAGCATTTAAACATGTGAATACATCAAAGTTAAGTTACGGAATACTCACTTTGATCGGCTTTTGCGATGCGAGGAACAACAAAAATTTCTTGCTCCCTTGATGAAGCTCTCGGCTTTATCCTCTTTTGTGCTCCATTTGTGTTCTTCAAGCTCCAAGCTTTAAGATGAGATTCCATGCTCAAGGGTTTGTTTCCCTATCACCTTTGTAAGACTCCAAATGTGTGCTAGCACTAGGAAATTTTGCCATAAAATTTTCCCTTGGCCTTATTCTTGCTCACGGCATTGAAGAAATTTTGGGAGAGAAGATTGGCCCTTGGTCGAAAGTGGAGAGAGAGGAGAAAAGTGTGATGAGTTGGTTTTTGTTTCTAAAACAATTTCCAAGAATTGATTTCCAAAATTTGGTATATGCCTTTCAAAAAGTCAAACAAATTTTGGAGCTAAAATGGCAATTAATGCCCTCAACAACTCACATCACTCAAAAGTGACTAGACATCACATCACTTAAAGTGACAAGACATCCATCACTTGAATGACTAATGATGTGACGGTTGATGTGACTTGTGGGCCGCACTTGAATTCGAATGCGAGTGGGCCCGCAAACACTCACGGGCTCGGTGTAGGACATAGAAATCGGCGACGCTGTTCTAGGCTCGCGGCCTAGTTGGGAGTACGGAATAGCCCACGGGGGAACTAAACCGGAGAAATAACATGGATTCACCACCCAGTGTGAACCGAGACAAAGATTTAAGGCCGCACTCACCCCTCGCAAGGGAAGACCTCAAACCTGTTGGGTTCGGAATGGTCCCAAACTTATGCCACTTGTAATGATGTGATTTTTGCAATATCTTAAGCGAATCTACGCAACATGCTCAAGAACAACCTATATCTAGTTCATGTTCATAAAGATAAATCCTATGTCTAAGTTTGCATGCTTGGAAAGTAAGTCCTCATAACACACGGCAATCTCATAAACATATTTCAATTATATAATGCAAAAAGCAAACAACAACATAAACCTAATGCAAATTCCAAACGCAAAACAAATAACTACTCATGCTTAAAAATAAACAACTAAATCATGCTAAAAAATAAATAACATACTAGACGAAATCATGCTCGCATACATGTTTGGATGAAACGAAATACGTGTGTCTCTTAAGTAGTACATGGCATTGTATCCCGAGTGCAAACCGCACTACCGTCCATTCGGATTCGGCTACGGAATTTACGTCTGGGTTTCCATCCGATATACCACAAAAGAGAACAGGCATTCCGTTCACCCGGAATTCACATCATGCATCAACAAACGACTCTCATGCTATAATATATAAAAAAAAATGAAGAATAATAAATAAAGAAGGTGCCCTCAGGTCTAACCTCTTTTGTCGTCTCTCGAAAGCGCGTTACATGGCTGTCGGAAGGGTTGATATTCCGTAACTTTCCTGGTTCACTAATCCAACATTTTTCCTCGCTGTATCGCTGTTTGGGCTGCTGTTTTCACTCAGTTTCGCTGCTGTTTGTGTTGTATTTTCTGGTCACTGTTTTAGGGTAAATAAGGGACTATTTTGGCGGTTATTTAAGGGCTTGGGGCTGCGGTTTTTCTCACCTTTTCGGGGAGAATTCTAGACTGTTTTGGGCTGCTATTTTCACTCCATTTCGTTGTTGTTTTCGCTGTATTTTCTTATCACTGTTTTATGTAAATAAGGGACTGTTTTGGAAGTTTTTTAGGTGCAGTTCCAGGCAGTTTTTGGGTACAGTTTTTGGGTGCAGTTTGGGCAGTTTGTGCATGATTTAGGAGTGTAGAATTTGGCAGTTTGCAGTGGGGTTAATGGCGTGAAGTGGGCAGTGAATTGAAGGGCAGTAACGTGGGGAGCTTAGGACGAGTTGGGGCTAATGGCGTAAAGGGGGCATGTGGCGAGGAGGCTGGACGTTTGTAGTTTATGGCGTGAAGGGGGGCATGTGGCGTGGAGGAGGCTGGACGTTTGTGAGTGAGTTTTAATGGCGTGGAGGAGGCTCGATGTTTGAATAGGTTTTAGGTGCCTTGGCGTGAACGGTTTTATTTCTTTTGTTTGTTAATTTTTGTGAGTCTTGGCTAGAGGTATTTTCTTTGTGTTTTTCGTGAGAATGAGCTAGGGGTTTAGATGTGTGGTGAAGGGTTCTTTTTATAGGAAAATGGATGGGGGCTTCCCTTGTTTGAGAATGAGAAGGATTTGTGCATTAAAGGGAATATCTTTTAAATTAGTATGTGATAATGAAATCTTTTAATTAGGGAAGTGATTTGATTAATTTGATTTATTCTCTTTTAGTTAGGGATATGATTTAGTTTAATTAGGCAAGGGATCCATGGGATTTCTTTAATTTAGGAAGTGGATTTGGCTTGATTTATACATGTGTTTAATGTGATTTTTGTTAATTAGGAGGGTGTTGGGCGTGTGACTTAGGTTTCTTGGGCGTGTGGGCTTGGTCCATTTAGTGGGCTTGGTGTGTGTTTTGGTAGTGTGTGGGCTTGTTGTGTGTTTTACGGGGTTTTGGGCTAAGGGTATGTTTTAAAACGGAGGTCCAACAAGCGAACCCGAAGCTAATCCAGCGAGTTAAGTCCAATAATGTGTCAATTCTTGACTATTCTCTTCCGACGTCCGTTTCCCACGGCTTCCACAATTAAAGAGGTAGTGTCTTCATGCGAGACTCATCATCGGGACTTATATGCAAAAATGCAGTGCCTACACTCGGGTTCGCTAATTCCAAATTAACGAATTTTCTGTTGCGACGTAATTAAATCAAATTTAATTAAATAATATGCCTAGCAAAATTACTATTCACGTCGCTAACGAATTAATTCTAAATTAACTCGTCCGCCCGAATTAAAATCTAATTTTAATTCCGCGTCGAAATCTAATTTTGTTTAATATATCGAATAAATTAATTTATCGATTAATTCCAAATTAATCGTTCTCTCTATTTAAATAATATTTTATCCCAGATAAAATATCTCCGTAATTAATCCCAGATTAATTTTCTCTCTCTATTATAATTAATCCCAAATTAATAATGTGCGAGTCATACGTCATCGGTGAACCTTCAGGAAGCGACCTTTGAGATCCCTGGATATGTTGGCAGTAAATCCGATCGTCGAACTATTCGAACACGTACGTACCTAGTATTACGTTTTTACCGATTTACAAGACATGGTTATGTAGGACACAGAAAATGGACGACGCTATTCCGGGCTCGCGGCCCGGTTGGGAAGTACGAAATAACATGGAGTCGCCACCCGGTGTGAACCGGGACAAAGATTTAAGGCCGCACTCACCCCTCGCAAGGGAAGACCTCAAACCGTTGGGTTCGGAATGGTCTCTTACTTATGTCGTTTGTAATGAATGGATTTGTGCAATATTAACCAAGTCTACTCAACATACATGTTGGTCAAAGTAGTCTAAATTCTAGGTTTGCATGCTTCAACAGTAAACTTTTCATAACGGCAAACATCCGACATCACACATCAAACATGCTACATACATAGTAATCTAAACATGCCTTAATTTAAATTCCTAATACAAAAGGTAAATAACTAAAGTCATGCCCAAAATAAAAATAACATTCTAATAGCCTAATCATGCTCACATACAAGTTTGAGTGGAATGAAACATATGAATCTTTCAAGCGGTACGGGGCATTGTATCCCGAGTGCAAACCATATTACCGTCCATTCGGATTCGGCTATGGAATTTATGTCCGGGTTTCCATCCAATATACCACAAAAAGAACACATATTTCATTCACCCGAAATCACATCATACACTAATTCACAATACTCATGCGAAATAAAATAATAAAATAACTAAAAGTAAAGGATAATAAATAAAAGGGTGCCCTCAGGTCTTACCTTTTAAGTCGCTTTCCAGGAGTGCGTTCCACGGTGTCGGAAGGGATATCGTTTTTCTGTTTTCACTGGTCCGCTGTTTCCACTGTTTTCACAGGTTCACTGTTTTCTCTGTTTTCACTGGTCCGCTGCTTCCGCTGTTTTTACTGTTTTTTTCCGTTCTCACTCGCGGTCTCCTCTGATTTTTCTCACTGTTTTCACTCAAGTTCTCATTCTCTCTCTTGGTTATTTTGGGTCACTTTGGAATTACTTACGTGTGCATGTTAGGGTTTCAGGGAGCTGTTTGGGCTCGGTTTTTGGGTTGATTTGGCACGTGTGCGTGGGCTCGGTTTTAAGGCAGTTAGGGTGTTATTTCACGGTTTGCATGCATGTGTTTACGTGGGTTTGTGTGGTGCATGGGGAGGCTGTGTTCATGTGTTACATGATAGGCGTGAAGGGTTCTATTCCGGACAGTTTGCTTGGCAACGCAGGGCGTATTTCGGGCTGAATTTACGTATGCATGGGGGTGTGAAGGTCAGGGCAGTACGTGGCTAACGAAATGGGATGTGACAGTGGCGTTGATTAATAGAGTTTACATGAGGCAGAATATTCGTGGACAGGGGACGTGTGTGGGTTTATTCTAGGCGACAGTGGGCGTGCTTCAGGGATGATGAGGTTGGCTGCTGTATTGTTTCGTTGCTCATGAAGGTAGTTAGGACGTGCTGAAGGGGCTGCTTCGTGAAGGCTTATTTGGCGTGGTGAAGGGGCTGCTTCATGTGGGTTATTTGGCGTGGTGAAGGGGCTGCTTGTGAAGGGTTTATTACGTGTTTGTGGGTGGCTTTAGGGTTGTTGCTTGAGACGTAGAACGGTGCTGGATGAAGGATAGTATGTGGTCTGTGTCGTGGGTTGCTTTAAGGTTATGTGAAGTGCAGTGAGTGAAGGGCAGGCTGAGGTTTGCGGCTCAAATGATGAGAGAGGGATGATGATGAGTGGCAGTACGTGCAGGGCTGGTCAGTGTGTGAGCTAGGGCTTTATTGTTTTTATGTTTCCCCAGTTGCCGAGAGTGGGGGGGGCAGGGTTTTGTGAGTGTTTTGCGAGGCAGGCTAGTCAGTGGCGTGAAGGTGATGAAGGGCTATATTACCGAGAGATCAGAGGGCTGAATTGGCTCACTACGTGAGGCAGATTTGAAGGCAATTGCTGGGCAGTTTGGCGTGAAATGAGGGATCTGTGGGCTGTTTGAGCAAGTGTGCGCTGGAAGTGAGTGTTGTCTCCTTAGTGAATGGCGTGAAGTGTAGTCGAGGTCGTGGCTGTTGGAGCAAGTGTGCGCTGAATGGAGTTGCTGGGCAGTGCGTTAGTTGATTAAGTGTGTGAAGGGCTGATGAAGAGGGTAATGGGCGTGAAGGGCAGTGGCTGAGAGGTTACGTGCGTGTATGAGGGGGAGTTGATCGGTGATGAGAGAAACTGTGTGGAGGGGGGCTGATGTGTATGATCTTCTTTTTGTGTTCCTCCTCCTCTCGCGTGAAGGCAAGTTGGTGAGGCTTTATGCGTGGTCCTGGGTTATGGCATCCGTTGCAGGCTGTTATGGGCGTTTGCAGTGTATGGGGCGTCATGGTTGTAGGAATGGGTTTGTTGTTCATTATTTGGTGAAAGACGTGAGATGCATGGGCTGTGGGGTATGGCATGGTGTGGCTTTGGTGCTTATTTTGGATTTTTATTTCTTGGTGATTGGTGTTTTATTGGAGAGTGCATGGGTGGTTTTGTTGGTTAGTGTTTGGGAAGGAATGTAAGGCATGTGAGGGATTTGGCTTGGACTTTTTGTTTTGTGAAATTATTTGGTGGAAGATGGAAAAATGGGTGGCTTTCACGTGGGAGTGTATGGGGAGTGGAAAAGGTGGCATTTTGGTTTGTGAACCGGGCCGAGGATAAATTAAAACTGAGACCGAACGAGCGAACCCAAGCTCGAACAAACGAACCAAATCCAATAAAAATGTCAATTCTTGACCTTCCCTTCCGACGACCGCTTTCCGCAACTTCCGCAACTAAAAAGTAGTGCCTCCATTCGAGGCTCATCATTGGGCTGATATGCAAAAATGCAATGCCTACAGGTTGGCTTCTAGCAAAGCACCGTACCTACCCAATTCTCCAGAAATATTCTTAAAGGAATATATAATCTGGATCAGGCGTAGTATACATAGTATTGCGTATTGCGATCCAGTATCAGATGTCACGTGCTAGGCCTGGGGCTGGAATTGTGTCTGCCCCGTACGAAGCACATATCGGATCTCTGGTAACTAGTCTCTATAATCGGATAAATATGACCTAGTCATATTATCCCGATAGCTGCAGCATATAAGAGCACAAGTTCCGTATACTACGTGACCATCATCTCCATATGACTGGAGTGATACTTCCATCTTGACATCACACCCAATACACTAAGATTCTCAATATACCCAGAAGAGGCGTACACAGAACCGGTTAAAGCCCTGGACGACCAAAACCAAAGTATATTGATTGTCGCAAGTATTAGCGGTGCAAGTCTCAGGTTAAGACCAAATACACCTACCCTGATTCGGACTTCCATAGACACATAGTCATACTACCAATGGAATTCCGAGGGGTCTATCTAGAGCGAAGCAGTTTCCGTACCATCGGTAAACACAACCTCTTATTACACTTGCATGAGTATCCTATACCCAAATATATGATAACTATGCCATTATACTCCCACAACGCGCACAAGTGTAATACTAGTCTATTCCATATTATCGATGTCCAATCTCGATAATACTACGACTAGGGATATTTTAATGATTAAACCTTCGTGGATTGATACTGTCTCATATCATCTCAATCCGGAACTAATCATAAGGACCTTTTATCATTTATATATCTTGGTAATCTAATTACAAATGATAAAAGGGCAATTTCCTTTGTCACATAGTTAATTTGTACAACAACACCATGTTCTGTATAAATAGTGATGCTATGGGTCATAATTGTCCAACAGGTATAAGGAAGGATCTGTTAGTGGACATGTGCTTAAGATGATTGGCCACATTGAAAAATTGGCCAAACTCGGGTTCATCATTGATCATGAGATACGTCACGATCTAATTCTTCTGTCCTTACCAAAAGACTTCTCTAACTTTATTATGCAGTTTCATCTGTCTGATAAAGAAGCTACTTTAGCAGAATTGAACAATCTGATAAAGCAAGCAGAGAATGACTTGAAACCGGAGCTTAAAACCTCTGTCATGCTTACGGGTATGGATCTGAAGGCACGAGGCCCAAAGAAAAATAAGGTCAAGGCCAAGGCTCTAGATCACCTAAAGCCGAATGGTAACGTGGGGAAGAAAAATGGAAATGGGAAATGTTTCTTTTGTGGAAAGAATGGTCATTGGAAGAAAGACTGTAGATCCTTGAAAGCCAAGGAAGCTAGGGAAGCCCAAGAGGCCAAGAAGCCTAATACTTCAGGTATGTTGTATATGATTGAACTATATTCTCAAAACTCTGAACCTTCTACTTGGGAGCTTGACACCGGTTGTGGGAATCACTTGTGTAACAATGTACAGGGCCTGAGAAACAGTATGAGACTCCGTCATGAGGAGGATGACTTACGCATGGGTAGTGGAGCAAAACTGGCTGCATTGTTCGTGGGAACTTATTCATTATTTTAGCCGAATGGTTTAGTTTTAGACTTAGAAGATTGTGTTTATGTACATTCTCTAGTAAAAAACATCATTTCAATTTCTTCTTTATGTAATAAAGGCTTTTCATGCCTAATAAGTTGTAATGAATGTTCTATTTATTTCAATGAAATAAAATATGGAGATGATATTTTGAATAATGGTATCTATGTCTTACAAACTAACAAAGAATGTTCAACCTCTAATATATACAACGTTAACTCGAATAATCTCAATGAATCACTTCTATGGCACAGTCGCTTAGGTCATATCAATGAAAAAAGATTAACTAAGCTACATAAGGATGGGTATTTCAGACCCTTCAAATATAAACCTTATGGAACTTGTGAGTCTTGTTTACTTGGTAAAATGACCAAATTACCCTTCAAAGGTAAAGGACAGCATGCAGCGGAGACATTAGAACTCATACACTCTGATGTATGCAGACCAATGTCAGCCACCGCCAGAGGTGGATTCTCCTACTTCATTACCTTTATCGATGATCACTAGCGATATGGGTATGTGTACCTTTTACGGTACAAATCTGAAGCCTTTGAGAAATTCAAAGACTTCAAAGCTGAAGTAGAAAACCAGCTTAATAAAAGTATTAAGTCACTAAGGTCTGACCGAGGTGGTGAATACTTAAGCAACGAATTTCAAGATTACTTGAGAAAAAATGGCATTATTTCCCAGTGGACTCCTCCGGGAACTCCACAACATAATGGGGTCTCCGAAAGGAGAAATCATACATTATTAGATATGGTCCGATCAATTATGTCAGGCACGGATCTACCTCTTTCATTTTGGGGTCTTTCTTTAGAAACTGCAACACTACTACTAAACCAAGTTCCTTCCAAGACTGTTAGTCAAACACCATATGCTTTATGGTCTGGGAAACGTCCTAGTCTCAGTTATCTAAGAGTTTGGGGATGTGACACATATGTTAATCTCACACAAACTAACAAATTGGATGATAGGGCAATTAAATGTAAGTTTGTAGGATATGTCTTGAACTCAAGAGCATACGTGTTCTACATCCCAAATGAACAAAGAACATTTGTCTCACGAAATGCTAAATTTCTAGAGAATGAATTCCTTCTCAAGAAATATAGTGGGAGTAGACTTGACCTCGATGGGGTATGAGAAGAACAAACTAACATAGAACTAATCCTCAGACCCCTCAAAATGGAAGCGACGAAACAACCACAAGGTTATGAACTTAGAAGGTCTGGTAGGGAAAGATATGAGCCTGAAAGATATGGTTTCCATATTGATGAGGAACATGATCAGGTCATTGATAATGACGATCCCACCAGTTATGAGGAAGCAATGTGTGACATTGATTCAGTCAAGTGGCTTGAGGCCATGAAATCCGAAATAGACTCTATGTATCAGAATCAAGTCTGTGACTTGGTGGATGCACCTGAAGGGATAAAACCCATAGGCTGCAAATGCATTTACAAGCGTAAAACTGATGCAGAAGGCAACATCCAAACCTATAAGGCTAGGTTGGTGGCGAAAGGTTATAGACAAATCCAAGGAATTGACTATGACGAAACCTTCTCGCATGTTGCAATGATAAACTCCATTCGAATTTTACTAGCACTAGCTACACACTTTGATTATGAGATTTGGCAGATGGATGTCAAAACAGCTTTCCTTAATGGGAACCTCGTAGAGGAAGTCTATATGACACAACCTGAGGGGTTTGCATCTAATGATGATCATAATAAAGTATGCAAGCTTAAACGATCCATTTAGGGACTCAAGCAAGCCTCCAGAAGTTGGAATATACGATTTGATGAGACAATCAAAGAATTTGACTTCAGCAAAAATGTAGACGAGCCTTGTGTTTACAGGAAAAGTAGTGGGAGTGCTGTTGTATTTCTTGTATTATATGTCGATGACATATTAATCATCGGGAATGATATTCCCATGATGCAAGCCACTAAGCAATGGTTATCTAAGAATTTCTCCATGAAAGATTTGGGAGAAGCAGCCTACATCCTCGGCATTAAGATCTACCGTCATAGATCTAAGAGGTTGTTAGGAATTTCTCAATCTACATACATAGATAAAGTTTTGAAAAGATTCCAAAAGAGGTAATTTACCTACTTGTCATGGAATCAAATTATCTAAGGAGCAATGTCTACATACTCATTCAGATAGAGAGCGTATGAGTAGGATCCCTTATGCTTCAGCAATAGGATCGATCATGTACGCCATGCTATGTACAAGACCTGATGTCTCTTATGCTCTTAGCATAACGGCAGGTATCAGGCAAATCCTGGTGAGAAACACTGGGCAGCTGTCAAAACAATCCTCAAGTATCTGAGAAGAACTAAGGATGTGTTCTTGACATACGGAGATTGTTCTGAGATGAAAGTCATTGGTTACTATGATGTGAACTTTCAGACCGATAGGGCTGACAGCAGATAACAAACAGGATATCTATTTACTTTGAATGGCGGAGCTATCAGTTGGAAAAGCTCAAAGCAGTCAACTACAGCGGACTCCAAACTGAAGCCGAGTATATTGCAGCATCTGAGGTAGCTAAAGAAGCAGTCTGGATAAAGAAGTTCATCAATGAGATGGAAGTGATTCCCGCGATAAAGAATGGCGTCATAATGTACTGTGACAACACTGGCGCCATTGCTCAATCAAATGAACCAAGGTCCCACCAGAAATCCAAGCATGTACTCAGGCGATTTCATCTCATCAGGGAGATTATTGAGAGAAAAGAAGTTATTATAGAGAAAATACCCACAGAAGATAATCTTGCAGATTCTCTAACTAAAGGGCTGACTCAACAAAAGAATGATAGGCACACCCGATAGTATGGTGTCCAGATTCATACGAGTTGGTTATAGTGCAAGTGGGATATTGTTAGGGATATGCCCTATACCTAACTTGTGGATGGGCTATATGTACATGTATTTGTAATATTTTCATTAATTAATAAAATGGAAATCTTTATTATACGTGTCTTACATAGATTATATAAATCATCAAACACTGTAATAAAGCCCTTGGAGTAATAAGATGATGGCTTCCATGCCTTATGAGATTCATTACTCTTAAACATTCCTAGTCATAGTTTTTTGAATAATTTGGGCGTTCACAAAGCGGAGAGACTAGCATGATGATATGATCCACCCTTAAGTGGAGTAGCCGATCTCATAGGCTACTAGCGGAGATCCGTCCGTTTGGTGTATCACATGGATGCATGAGTTGCTCGTATCCATCGAACTGACCGCCGAAATTTTTCACATGGAGTGTTTATCCCATTTTTCTGTGAGAACTTTCATGTATCGATTGTATGACTAGTCCTTAGACTTGAGGTCTTTACAATCTTATGTGTGGATCAAATAACTTTGACATTCTCTTTCCCCGGTTCAAAAGATCCGGTCATAAGGGTATGATTGGGTCATTTGTTGAAACACATCAAGTTTGTAAAGATACAACAGAGAATCACCACTCTCTCGGATAATATTTTCTTATAAGAGTAGTATTCCAGTTCGCGGGTTGATATGTGTGATCAGTGCTTGAGACTGTGGCTGCAGTGGAAGAATCATGTGAGATTCTTGGGTTAGCATGATTCATGACACTATCAACACCATACCTTTGACTATATGGGTAGACATTTTCCATACCCAAGGTCAAACGGTGGGGATACAGTGAGGCGATGGACCGTATCATATGTAAATCACATACATAATGGGTATATATATCTTTCCTTCTCATTTGAGGGCCTTGGCATGTTACTAGATGTCAACCTTGGTCATTAAAATCGAACGACCATCTGATCGGAGGATAATTTATGTTCGATTAAATTATCACGATTCATTTCATGTCCAACTTGAGGGGAACCCAAAAGGTCACACACAACGAAGTCGAAATCAATGGTTAACAGTGCATAGTACAAATTTAACAGCATATATGATTGCTGTAGGAATTGTTCATAAATGGTTCAATGTGTTTAATTATTGAACAGATCATTTATGAGGTTTCATAGTGGCTTAGGGATTGGTGAATGACGATAGGGGCACTTTGGGAATTGGAATAAATAAATAAATAGATAAATAAACGTGAATAGTAATGTGAATAGTAAATTTTTTTATTTGTTATTTGTTTTGAATTCCAATTCGGCCCAAACTCTTATTAGGGTTTTATAATCTCATTAAACCACTAAATTAAGATCCAATGGCTAAGATTAAATTAGCATTTATCCCACATCGGATTCTTAATTAATTTTTTTGTCTTTGGAGCACCTATGTAAACCCAATGAATTATTTACAAATTTTTGCACCAAACATTTAATATCTTGGGTTTATATAAGTGAGCAACTCTAAAGTTTAAGTGTAAGCCACTGATTTTGAGGATCCTTAAGTCTAATTGACTAGAGGAACCCCGAGTTAAAGTTTTAAGGTATTTGCCTAGGCTAACACCAAGGGTAAAATACCTGTGCACTCAAGGCGTAGTCTTGCCGTTGAGTTTTGGCTTTGGTGTGTGCACCTTTGGAGGCCACACACTTGGGTGGCTCTTTGGAACGTGGAAGAGCTTGCTGACTTCGAGAAAAGCTTGTAGATTGGAGGGAGGATTGGAGAAGTCTTCGGTTCAAGTAAGTCTTTTTCTTTCTTTATTTTAATTAGAGTTCTTATGATAGTTAGCATGTTTGGGTTTATGTTCTTTGCATGTTTTATGAGTTTTTATGCTTAGAATATATAGTAACATGTCTAGGCTTGTAGAATAATCAAAACAAATGGGTCTTGGGCAAAGGGATAGCGGCATCATAATTTGATTTTTTCTTGATTTTTCGCTGCGCACTCGCGACCGCTTCCCAACAGAAACTTTTTCACCAGTTGTAATGCTTAAGTCTATTAGGATTTTTCTTTCTATAGTTGCGTATCATGACTACGAGATTTGGCAAATGGATGTCAAAACGACTTTTCTAAATGGATTTCTTGATAAAGAAATCTATATGGAACAGCTGTAAGGTTTTGCGTCCAGCGAAAACTCAGGTATGGTGTGTAAGCTTAAGAAGTCCATTTATGGACTTAAACAAGCTTCATAAAGTTGGAATCTTAAATTCGATGAGATTATTAGATCGTCTGGTTTTCTCAAGAATTCAGAAGAATCATGTGTGTATCAGAAGGCCAGTGGGTGCATGGTAGTATTTTTAGTCCTATATGTTGACGACATCCTAATCATTGGGAATGATATAGGAATGTTACAAAGCGTCAAAGCGTACCTCTGTAAGAATTTCTCCATGAAGGACCTGGGAGAGGCTTCCTATGTTTTATGGATAAAACTCTATAGAGATAGACAAATGAGGCTGATTGGGTTATCCCAATCAACATACATAGATAAGATCTTAGAACGATATAACTTTGGTAACTGTAAGACAACAAACATACCCTTCAGACATGGGATTCATCTTTCGAAGAAGATGAGTCCAAAAACAGAAGATGAGAAGGTTAGAATGTCTAACCAATCTTATGCTTCGTGTTTGGGTAGCATAATATATGCCATGTTATGTACAAGGCCGGATATCAGTTTCATTGTTAGCGTAACCAGTCGATACCAGTCCAACCCAGGTAATGAACAGCAAGTTAACGGGTATATGGATAAGTTGATTATTTATGGCCATTAA
This sequence comes from Zanthoxylum bungeanum, assembly GCA_019454045.1. Taxonomy (NCBI): domain Eukaryota; kingdom Viridiplantae; phylum Streptophyta; class Magnoliopsida; order Sapindales; family Rutaceae; genus Zanthoxylum; species Zanthoxylum bungeanum. The sequence goes on along the minus strand of SKCR01024027.1, from coordinate 99,429 downwards.
ACATATCCTGAAGTATCTTAAAGGTACTAAGGATAAGTTGATTATTTATGGAGGAAACGAACTGCAAGTTAACGGGTATACGGATTCCGATTTCCAATCGGATCCCGATGATAGAAAGTCTACATCTTGATTCGTCTTTACCCTTAACGGAGGTGCAGTTTGTTGGAAGAGTTCCAAACAGAGGTCAACTGCAGATTCCACCACTGAGGCGGAATACATTACAGCTTCTGAAGCTGCAAAGGAGGCTGTGTGGATAAAGTACTTTATCACAGAATTGGGAGTTGTCCCAAGTACCGAGAATGCAATTCCGTTATACTGTGATAATACTGGAGCCATTGCGCAAGCAAAGGAACCGAGGGCGCATCAGAATTCGAAGCATGTGGAACGCAAGTACCACATCATTCGAGAGATTGTGTCGCGAGGGGATATTGTCGTGTGCAAGGTACCGAGTGAAGATAATGTAGCAGACCAGCTGACGAAGGCCATACCTCCAAAGTTGTTTGATAAACACGTAGAGTCGATGGGTATTAGATACAATCGATATTGGCATTAGAGCAAGTGGGAGTTTTTGTTGGGGTTGGTGCTCAGAGCGCCAATTCCCATTTGTATTTCCTTGAAAATACTTATGTAAAATGTTTTATTTTGAATAATACAAGCACTTTCTGTAATATAATATATCTTTTGATATGGTAAAGATGTAATAGACCTTAGGATGACTAGTCATGAAACAATTGCAAAAATATCGCAACTGACATTGAGTTGTATCATGACGTTGTCATTCTCATACAGTTCCTGGTCAAGGTTTACACTACTTGGTCAGTAAAGTGAACTCGTTGAGACCGGTACATGTCGTATACTGGAATATATGATTCCAAAGGTTTCTCAATGAACTATAAGTCTTAGAGACTAGTATAGATATGTAGGTGTTTATAGCGGATAAACATTGAACGACTCACCTAAGATTCTTAATGGATGGTACACCAACGTCAATAAGAATCTTCTCGGGTTGAGTAGCATTTGTGATTCTTCTACTTGAGATGCCATTGTGGGCACATGAGACATCTTCTAAACTTAGATGGCAGTCACGTCACAGATCTATTAAGATCAGACCTCCGTCTGTTCGTTGGGTGTTAATAAATATATATGTATTTGATATTTAATGTAAATACAATACATATATTTAATATATTTGTATTTAAATAATTGTTTAATTGTTTAATTGTTAAATAATTAAATTAATTAAAAATATAAATATCTTTAGTTTTGATATTTAATTAAATGACTTTAGTTGCTTTATTTTACTTTAAGAAATTCATTAAATGGTTTGATGATTACTTATGCAAGTTGATAAAGGCAAAATTAAATGAAACAAAAATTAAAATATCTAGATATTTTGAATACCAAAATTCGGCCAAGCTAAATGGTGAAGGTATAAATTGTTTGTTTCATTTTTTAGGGTTTCATAAAGTTAAAACACTCATCCAAAAACTCCATTAAAAGAAGACAAAGAAGCTTGAGAGAAAGAAAAGGAAAAACAAAGAAAAGCTTGGATTTTAGTAAGTATTTCCAACTTGCCATTAGAGAGAAAAATGTTCCTTTTATTATTGGCTTCATCTTGTGATGCTCTTATGTTTTTCTATTGTTTATTCTTTGTTTTTTTGGAGGATAGAAGTTTTAGGATAGGGTTGAGCATGTATAAAGATCATAGAATGCTTCTAATGTGTTAATAAGTATTCTTTTGATAGTTTGATGAACTAGTTGCCATTCTAGAGTTTTTGATCCACTCTTAAATGACCTAGAATTGTACTATAGTTATTTCATTGTGGTGAGGCTTGATTGGTGTGGTGGAAACTTGATTGAAGTGTTGGATTTAATTAATTTGGTCTAATTTATCCAATTTAGTGAAATTGAAAAATTAAGGTTCATAACCCACTCCAAATTTGAGGCTTTTCATATATGTGATGTATAATGGTATGAATATGATGCATGTAAAATTTTAGGTTGATTGAATTTGATCTTGGCTTGTTTTGAACAAAAGGGACCAAATTACAATTAATTGGAAAAATTGGGTGCTCACGGCAATTAGCTCAAAAATTGGGGATTTGTGTGAAATCTGATTTTGATGCATTAGATGTGTTGAAAAATATTTTAGAAATGATTTAGAATCATCCAAAATTATATTTGATAATATTTGGACTAAAATGATCAATTTATAAAGTTATGGGGCAATTCGGTAATTACCAAGAAATATGATTTCTTGTGTAATTTTTCAGAATTTAATAATTGGATAATTAAATAAATAAGTTTATTTAATTGATCCAAGAAAAATTTTGAAATCGGAAAATTTTATTTTTCCACTATTCCGCTGCGTTACCGGATTTCAGCTATAAAACCCCCTTCATTACCGAGATGTTTACTTGGTGTATTTTTTACCAGTAGTTCTTGAGTGAGATTATGCTAACCCTTACAAATGAGATTACCTTCCCTTTATACACTAAGGAAAAAATAACAATATTACCATATCTTTATGATGTCAGCCATGTGGTTTTCCTGCCGATTGATGGGCTCTCTGCCCCAACTGCCTCGCCGAAAGCAAACCTGCCATCTGACTCTTCATTAAATCATTTTGTTTTGGGCACTGCCACACTCAACAATCATGAAGACAGCCTGTAAATATCTTTCAGGCGGTGGTACATGTCAGGGAGAAATGTCCAAACGGTCCCGATCATTCGTCAGGCGTCATGAGGACGGCCAAACATTGTACCGACCAAATCCAATTACTTCTGACCTGACCTATAACATCCGAGCTCATTTTTCTGATCCGGGAGAAGACAAAATTGATCTGCGCTGCAGGGCAAGTATGGTCGGGGTCGGCTCTGCTGTTGTCGGTCTCTGATATCTGCACCATACTATGTCATCGGGTCGGTCAAAATCAGGAGACCAGGTCTGAATACCATGTCTGGTCGAAGATCGGTCAATACCCTCAGAATATTCGTCCTCCCAAAAGAAGAAATTCTTCTTCTGCCCTTGTCGTGCTGTTCAATCTCTCTGCCATAAAATCCACCATCAACATGTGTAATTTGAAGGACTTCAAATTGGAATATGCATCAACATTGCAGCTGGCAAGGATAATTTTTTTTTTTTGGATGAATAAACAATAGTGGTCAAGATTTAATAATAAACTTTTGAAGTCAATGTGGCACCGCAAAAGTTCAGCTACTTGGTTTTGTTTTCCAAGCTTTTTTTCAAGGATCTGGTCCTAGAGAATTCAATTGAAAAAACAAAAACAAAAAGAATATTAGTTATTCTATCTGTGCATGGAGTATCTAATTTTGAAGCATCAAAATAACACACAAGAAAAATGAAGATTAAAGACCAAGGAAATATCTATATAAAAAAAAACAACTAGATACTCCTCAATTCCTCAACGGGTCAGGTTCTGATCAGCTGTTGTTTTGGTCCTAATTAAGCAATATAATATATAAAAAAAGTGTTGGGGTTTTGGGCGGATTATGCGGATAACGCAGTAGAATGCGGGAAAATCTAATTTTCCGATTTTTTAATTTTTCTTGGGTAATTAAAATAAAGTAATTTATTTTAATCACTCAATACTCAAAAACATAATATTTAACCCAGAAATCACAATTTCAGTAAATTACCGTAAAGCCCCAAAACTTTCAATTTTAATCAATTTAGTCCTAAATTGTTCAAAACAAGCTTAGGTGATTTCCAATCACAACCAAAATGATTTGCACATCAAATATACATGAAAACAGAATTTTGAAAATTTTTCCATATTTTTCAGTAATTACCAAAAGGTCTCAATAGTTTTTATTTTGATCATTTTGGTCCTAATTTGTCAAATAAAAGATTAGGTGATATCCAATCGCTACAAAAATAATTTTTACATCTTATATATAGTAAAATACAATCCAGGAAAAAAAATTCCAGAATTTTCCCAAATTACCGTGAGGTCCCAATACTTTGTATTTTGATCATTTTGGTCATAATTTTGTCAAAACAAGCTTAGATGATATCCAATCAACACCAAAATGATTTGTATATCTTATACACATCAAAATACAATATATATATAATATATATATATATATATATATATATATATATATATATATATATATATATATATATATGAAAAGTCTCAATTTTAGTTTAGGTTAGAAACCATAATCTTCAATTTATCAAATTAACAAAATTAACCAAAATCAACACAATCCAACACTTTAATCAAATTGAAGAGCGGAAAATATATCAATATTTACCGCCCCATTTACTTAATATTTTGTATAGTTTCTCGAGTTTTATGAAAGTTTTGAGGTGTTTTAGTTTATTTTACAGATAAAATAAAATCAGGACTTAATGGAATCAATCAGGATGAAATGTGGAACAAATAAGGGCAAAAACTGGACTTGACGTTTTGATTTTGGAGATTGGAAACTTGAAATGGCGTGCTAACGAAGTACAATTTCGGAAATTTCAACTTTGCGTAATTGTCGTATTTTGACCATAACCTTTTATTTCGATATCGAATTGAGGTGATTGAAGTCCCAGATTAAAGAAGACTCAAAGCTCTACAACTTTGAAAATCATAGGATTTTCGAATTCGGTAGTTTTCATTACCAAAAAAGATGAAAAATCTGAAAGTGTGTTATGTGTAATTATTAAAGTCATTTTCAAAAACAAAAAAAAAAAAAAAAAAAAAAAATAAAATAAAAATAAAAAATGGAAATTGTCAAACTTCCACCAAACATGCTTTCATATTTGGTGGAGGATTAACCGGCGTAAACACACACGTATAACTCAAGCGCACGTATCGTTCAAGTAGTATAAAAATATCGATCCCACGAGGACTTAATTCCTACTGTTGTTATTAATTATTGAATCTATTTATTTACAAATATCTAATTGAGGGTGAAGAGAATGATTGCTTGATTAATTTGATTTGTAGTTTTGCTAAATAAATAAAAAGACAAAAGAAAATACTAAGGAAAATAAAAGACTCAAAGATCTAGGGTTGTGAATCTTTCTAATATCTATTAAAAGATGAAGTAGTTATATCATAGTTGGGTAAAATATTGAATTATTAATCTGGAACACTAAATTATGTAAAAGCCTCTTCCGATGGTCATTTACAAATACCTAGAATAATCAAATTGAACCATATGTCTATGTCAATTTAATTACCTAGATTCATTAAGATTGAATTCCAATTATTGATTACCCCCGCCCAACAGGTATATTCCTATCCTGTAAGGAAATCTATTAAAGGTTTATCTATCCTTAAAGAAGATTGTGGGTTGTTGAGTATAAGGTCTTTAAACTTAAAATCCCTATGTCTAGTTCATTTTAAGTTTTATCTAATCAATTTTATTAGTGATCAGTTAATAAAAAGGCATTAAGGTTATGACTCAACAAATAATTCTTTTAATTATTCAAACTATAATCTAACCCTTTTTTTTAAATCGGTAATATTAGATTTTATCACAACCCTAGATATTTAACTTAGTTACAACACATAACTAAAGCTGATATAAACTTAAAAGACATAAAATGAAATTGTTGAAAAGTAATAAAAAGAAATGCTAAGGTAAAAGGAATTAACTTCTACTATTCACTATTTAGATATCTCCCATAAAATAATATATAATCTTGTGATATTTTAACCAACCGTCCAGAATGGCGGTATCCTGATTAAGTCAAATTCAAATATACCAGCCATAAGGCGGAACAGAAATATAAACTTAAACCAACCGTCCAGTAAGGCGGTATCCTCATTAAGTCAGGTTTAACCAGATTAAATTTAATAACCAACCGTCCGAAAATGGCGGTATCCTTTATTAATTCAGATTTTAAATAGTTTATATATTATTTTTTAAGGGAGATTAATCTAAATAGCAAAAGTAAAAGTATTACCTTATTACCTCAGCATAGAGAAGTTACCCCCCTCATAGATGGATAGAATTACTACTACAGAGCGTAAATAAAACTGAATATAAGAAGAAAATAAGAAGAACTCTCTTTTATTTAAGTATTTACAGAGGATTGGTACATTTGAAACTAAAAATTCGAAATCTATTTATAGGCAAAAAAATCTAATTTTTTATTATTATTTTTCTGATTTTTATTTTTTAATTATTTAATTATTTAATTATTATTTTTTTTTGGCTCGTTGAATTTTTGACATGTGGCATGGTGGTGCAATTACCAAAATACCCTCGGTGTCGGGACGCCCAAAATTACCAAAATACCTTTTTTGCCAAATTTCACCAAATTTCACAGTTTTGCTTCAAATCACCTCCAGAATGTCCTGAAACTTTATTTATCTACAAAATAACACAAAACACATCAAAATATTCACAAAACTCAAGAAACTATACAAAATATTAAGTTAAATGAGTGGGAAATAGTGATAGTTTTACCACTCATCACACCCCCAAACCTAACATTTTGCTAGTCCTCGAGCAAAATAAATAACATAATAAAATTTAACTAAGCCACTTTCGTAGGGATCACGATTGCATTTAGCATATGCAACAAGCATTTAAACCCCTAGGTGTCCCTAGTGGACGAGTTGTAGTCTCGTGAGGGTTTAAATCAATGATACCCACAAACATTTTATAAAAGTAAAAAGGTAGTGAAACTAATGCACACAAAAGCAAAAAGACAAGAGAAAAGAGAATAAATAAGTTAGTGACTAATCAGGTGAAACTTCTACTCCAAGTTATTAGTTGTTTTGTTTCATTTTAAATTACTGAATAAGTAAATTCTCCGATTATTTTTATCATTCTCCATATACACAATTAACAAAGTATTATACAACTCATTTTTGCCCATAACAGTCATAAGTGCAGTTGATAAGAGGGTAATATTTTTGTCCTAAAGTTTTATCAGATTTCACATCTTTTGTAGTAATGGAATAAATTTTCTGATTTTTCTGAATTTTTTTTTTGATTTTTTTTTTCTCTATTTTTTATTTATATACAATATCTTCCATCTATGTAGCGAGCTTTAGGTCGGTGACTCCCAAACCAGTTGGCTTTAGGGCATCAGGTGTTAAGACACCCCTACGGACTTAATTACTCAGACTTCAGATATATATATATTTTAAATTTTTCATCATTTTTGATCCATGTAGCGAGCTTTGGGCCAATGACTCCCAAACCAGTTGGTTTTAGGGCATTAGGTATTAAAATACCCTTACAGACTTAATAACTCGGATTTCAGACATTTTTTTTTATTCCATCACTTTTTTTTCTTGAGATTCTTCTCCAATTAAACAATAGCACTGAATATTACAATCTTTTCAATTTTATCCTATGTCCGTATGTTACCATGTATGTTGATAATATCTGCCAACTAAGTATATGAAGATCCATTTTTAGTCAGTTTTATGGAGAATTTACAAATTAAATAATTCAAAAGGAAATAAACAAAAATTAACTTGTTTCGAAATATAGGTTTGAAATACGTATCAGGAGTGAGAATTCCTTACACATCTATTTCTTACCAATTTCACCTTTTTAGTCAACATAAAAATAAAACCATAAAAAAAATTTTTTTTACTGGTCATGGTGTGTGACTAACTGTCGAATGGACTTCCCGTTGTAGATTCCCCAGAGGGAGGGTGGAGCGAGGCTCACTTAAGTACCCTAGCCTCTTAGGCTCTTATCGCTTGGTGTCAGGAATAAACAACAAGTCCTCCAAACTAGTCTATCACAACAAGCTACGGGTGAATGATTATCTAGGTGCCTTCACAGCTTTTCCTTATAGAAAGGTAGTGAGTGAAGGAAGACACCAAACCATCACCTAGCTTTAAATATTCCTTTGATAAAAATGAAAAATATTTTTTTAATTTTTTTAATTTTTTTGTATTTTTCGAAAAATTTTGGACTAAAAAAAAACTCAATACAAACAAGTACTATTAACTATTCCTCACCCCCAAACCTAAATGAGACATTGTCCCCAATGTCTTAAATACTAAAAGAAGAGTTTAGAAGATCATACCTGGTTAAATGGGTTGCCTCCCTGGTAGCGCTAAATTTTTCGTCTTCAGCCAGATGTGACTAAAATCTATATGTCAATGCGGTTTCAGTGTCGTTTTGGATGTCCGATTAAAGACATTCCCATGTGCGTTGCTTTTGAAGGGTCTCTTCCAACGGTAAGGTAGTAAAAAGAATTTTGTCTCATTCAGTGCTTGTGCCACCTTTTTAACTTTTGTTGCTCTAGTGATTCCTGAAAAGAAAGAAAGAAAATCTGGAGGTCTTTTATGGTGCTTGACTTGGAATGGAATTTCCATTCTGTCAAGCTTCTGAGTAATATCTCTAAATTGTACTCCTCAAAGCAGTGATGTTTCTCTTGAATGCACTGGATATTTAATTTTGTCTGACAATTGCTCCTTTATTTGCTCTGCTTCTTGCTCTACCTTTTCTTCACAGATGAATTTTAGGATCTCAGCATTCAGTTCTTCATCTGTCATCTGTGAAATGCATGCTCCTGAAGTATCAATGTAATAATATAAAGAAATGTCAGATTTTAGGTCTTCATCTCCTGATCTGAGTGAACTGATTGGCTTAGGTAGATCGTCCTCAAACATTAGTGCAAAGCATTCTCCCAGATCTTCATTCTGAGGATGGAAAGTTTCATCATTCCTTGTTGGTGCAGTTAGTACAAGAAACTCAGCTTCTTCATCCTCGTCAGAGTCAGAATAATAAAAATCAAATTGAGACTTTGTTGGTGCAGGCTCCTGAACTGATACCTCTGATTCTTGATATTGTTCAGCCTCGTCCTCTGTTATGATGTCATGATGAATCTCAGGATATTCGGAGGCTTCTTCAGTATTATTTGAATTTGCTCCGTGAGATATGTGATTCAGGTTCTCTGTTAGTTGTCTAACTTGATCTGTCATCCTCTGTATAGACGCCGCTTGACTATGAATTTGTACATCAAATTGAGCTTCTCGTTTCTCGAGCCAATCTTTTAGCATGTCATTCAAATGATCTTCCTCTGATGAATCTGGTTCTTGATGAAGATCGTAGATGGATGGTGGATAAGATGAAAATTGTGATGATTCTTCGTACCTTGAATGATTCCAATAATTCTGCCACTCTGAAAGGTATATACATTGATCGTTCGGGTGGTTACCATCACATATTACACATCGCCCCATTTCATTCTGATGAGCAAATGTAGTATTGCTTGATTCTGGCTTCCAGTGATAGTTGTTGGGCTGGACAACAGGCCTCAGAAAACTAGACTGTTGCTCCCGGATTTGGGGTGTATCTTTTTCTGGTAAAGCTCGTAATGTTTCAAAATGTTCCATTTTTTCAATCACCTGAAAACAAAAGAAAGAAATAAAAAGTACAGATAAAAAAAACAAAGAAAATTAGATACAAGAAAATTAGATAGCTTCAAAATTAATAACTCAAGAAATATAAGTCCCCGGCAACGGCGCCAAAAACTTGACCAGCGTAAACACACACGTATAACGCAAGCGCACGTATCGTTCAAGTAGTATAAAAATATCGATCCCACGAGAACTTAATTCCTACTGTTGTTATTAATTATTGAATCTATTTATTTACAAATATCTAATTGAGGGTGAAGAGAATGATTGCTTGATTGATTTGATTTGTAGTTTTGCTAAATAAATAAATAAAAAGACAAAAGAAAATACTAAGGAAAATAAAAGACTCAAAGATCTAGGGTTGTGAATCTTTCTAATATCTATTAAAAGATGAAGTAGTTATATCATAGTTGGGTAAAATATTGAATTATTAATCTGGAACACTAAATTATGTAAAAGCCTCTTCCGATGGTCATTTACAAATACCTAGAATAATCAAATTTAACCATATGTCTATGTCAATTTAATTACCTAGATTCATTAAGATTGAATTTCCAATTATTGATTACCCCCGCCCAACAGGTATATTCCTATCCTGTAAGGAAATCTATTAAAGGTTTATCTATCCTTAAAGAAGATCGTGGGTTGTTGAGTATAAGGTCTTTAAACTTAAAATCCCTATGTCTAGTTCATTTTAAGTTTTATCTAATCAATTTTATTAGTGATCAGTTAATAAAAAGGCATTAAGGTTATGACTCAACAAATAATTCATTTAATTATCCAAACTATAATCTAACCCTTTTTTTTTTAAATCGGTAATATTAGATTTTATCACAACCCTAGATATTTAACTTAGTTACAACACATAACTAAAGCTGATATAAACTTAAAAGACATAAAATGAAATTGCTGAAAAGTAATAAAAAGAAATGCTAAGGTAAAAGGAATTAACTTCTACTATTCACTATTTAGATATCTCCCATAAAATAATATATATAATCTTGTGATATTTTAAACCAACCGTCCAGAATGGCGGTATCCTGATTAAGTCAAATTCAAATATACCAGCCATAAGGCGGAACAGAAATATAAACTTAAACCAACCGTCCAGTATGGCGGCATCCTCATTAAGTCAGGTTTAACCAGATTAAATTTAATAACCAACCGTCCGAAAATGGCGGTATCCTTTATTAATTCAGATTTTAAATAGTTTATATATTATTTTTTAAGGGAGATTAATCTAAATAGCAAAAGTAAAAGTATTACCTTATTACCTCAGCATAGAGATTACCCCCCCCTCATAGATGGATAGAATTACTACTAAAAAGCGTAAATAAAACTGAATATAAGAAGAAAGTAAGAAGAACTCTCTTTTATTTAAGTATTTACAGAGGATTTGGTACATTTGAAACTAAAAATTCGAAATCTATTTATAGGCAAAAAAATCTAATTTTTTATTATTATTTTTCTGATTTTTATTTTTTAATTATTTTATTATTTTATTATTATTTTTTATGATCGCTGAATTTTCGACACGTGGCATGGTGGCTAAAAAAGACGGCTCGTTGAATTTTTGACATGTGGCATGGTGGTGCAATTACCAAAATACCCTCGGTGTCGGGACGCCCAAAATTACCAAAATACCCTTTTTGCCAAATTTCACCAAATTTCACAGTTTTGCTTCAAATCACCTCCAGAATGTCCTGAAACTTTATTTATCTACAAAATAACACAAAACACATCAAAATATTCACAAAACTCAAGAATCTATACAAAATATTAAGTTAAATGAGGGGGAAATAGTGATAGTTTTACCACTCATCACACCCCCAAACCTAACATTTTGCTAGTCCTCGAGCAAAATAAATAACATAATAAAATTTAACTAAGCCACTTTCGTAGGGATCACGATTGCATTTAGCATATGCAACAAGCATTTAAACCCCTAGGTGTCCCTAGTGGACGAGTTGTAGTCTCGTGAGGGTTTACATCAATGATACCCACAAACATTTTATAAAAGTAAAAAGGTAGTGAAACTAATGCACACAAAAGCAAAAAGACAATAGAAAAGAGAATAAATAAGTTAGTGACTAATCAGGTGAAACTTCTACTCCAAGTTATTAGTTGTTTTGTTTCATTTTAAATTACTGAATAAGTAAATTCTCCGATTATTTTTATCATTCTCCATATACACAATTAACAAAGTATTATACAACTCATTTTTGCCCATAACAGTCATAAGTGCAGTTGATAAGAGAGTAATATTTTTGTCCTAAAGTTTTATCAGATTTCACATCTTTTGTAGTAATGGAATAAATTTTCTGATTTTTCTGAATTTCTTTTTTGATTTTTTTCTCTATTTTTTATTTATATACAATATCTTTCATCTATGTAGCGTGCTTTAGGTCGGTGACTCCCAAACTAGTTGGATTTAGGACATCAGGTGTTAAGACACCCCTACGGACTTAATTACTCAGACTTCAGATATATATATATATATTTTAATTTTTCATCATTTTTTATCCATGTAGCGAGCTTTGGGCCAATGACTCCCAAACCAGTTGGTTTTAGGGCATTAGGTATTAAAATACCCTTACAGACTTAATAACTCGGATCTCAGACATTTTTTTTTATTCCATCACTTTTTTTTTAAGATTCTTCTCCAATTAAACAATAGCACTGAATATTACAATCTTTTCAATTTTATCCTATGTCCGTATGTTACCATGTATGTTGATAATATCTGCCAACTAAGTATATGAAGATCCATTTTTAGTCAGTTTTATGGAGAATTTACAAATTAAATAATTCAAAAGGAAATAAACAAAAATTAACTTGTTTCGAAATATACGTTTGAAATACGTATCAGGAGTGAGAATTCCTTACACAGCTATTTCTTACCAATTTCACCTTTTTAGTCAACATAAAAATAAAACCATAAAAAAAAAATTTACTGGTCATGGTGTGTGACTAACTGTTGAATGGACTTCCCGTTGTAGATTCCCCAGAGGGAGGGTGGAGCGAGGCTCACTTAAGTACCCTAGCCTCTTAGGCTCTTATCGCTTGGTGTCAGGAATAAACAACAAGTCCTCCAAACTAGTCTATCACAACAAGCTACGGGTGAATGATTATCTAGGTGCCTTCACAGCTTTTCCTTATAGAAAGGTAGTGAGTGAAGGAAGACACCAAACCATCACCTAGCTTTAAATATTCCTTTGATAAAAATGAAAAATATTTTTGTAAATTTTGAAAATTTTTTAATTTTTTGGTATTTTTCGAAAAATTTTGGACTAAAAATAAAAACACAATACAAACAAGTACTATATTACTATTCCTCACCCCCAAACCTAAATGAGACATTGTCCCCAATGTCTTAAATACTAAAAGAAGAGTTTAGAAGATCATACCTGGTTAAATGGGTTGCCTCCCTACTAGCGCTAAATTTTTCGTCTTTAACCAGACGTGACTAAAATCTATATGTCAATGCGGTTTCAGCGTCGTTTTGGATGTCCGATTAAAGACATTCCCATGTGCGTTGCTTTTGAAGGGTCTCTTCCAACGGTAAGGTAGTAAAAAGAATTTTGTCTCATTCAGTGCTTGTGCCACCTTTTTAACTTTTGTTGCTCCAGTGATTCCTGAAAAGAAAGAAAGAAAATCTGGAGGTCTTTTATGGTGCTTGACTTGGAATGGAATTTCCATTATGTCAAGCTTCTGAGTAATATCTCTAAATTATACTCCCCAAAGCAGTGATGTTTCTCTTGAATGCACTGGATATTTAATTTTGTCTCACAATTGCTCCTTTATTGCTCTGCTTCTTGCTCTACCTTTTCTTCACAGATGAATTTTAGGATCTCAGCATTCAGTTCTTCATCTGTCATCTGTGAAATGCATGCTCCTGAAGTATCAATGTAATAATATAAAGAAATGTAAGATTTTAGGTCTTCATCTCCTGATCTGAGTGAACTGATTGGCTTAGGTAGATCGTCCTCAAACATTAGTGCAAAGCATTCTCCCAGATCTTCATTCTGAGGATGGAAAGTTTCATCATTCCTTGTTGGTGCAGTTAGTACAAGAAACTCAGCTTCTTCATCCTCGTCAGAGTCAGAATAATAAAAATCAAATTGAGACTTTGTTGGTGCAGGCTCCTGAACTGATACCTCTGATTCTTGATATTGTTCAGCCTCGTCCTCTGTTATGATGTCATGATGAATCTCAGGATATTCGGAGGCTTCTTCAGTATTATTTGAATTTGCTCCGTGAGATATGTGATTCAGGTTCTCTGTTAGTTGTCTAACTTGATATGTCATCCTCTGTATAGACGCCGCTTGACTATGAATTTGTACATCAAATTGAGCTTCTCGTTTCTCGAGCCAATCTTTTAGCATGTCATTCAAATGATATTCCTCTGATGAATCTGGTTCTTGATGAAGATCGTAGATGGATGGTGGATAAGATGAAAATTGTGATGATTCTTCGTACCTTGAATGATTCCAATAATTCTGCCACTCTGAAAGGTATATACATTGATCGCTCGGGTGGTTACCATCACATATTACACATCTCCCCATTTCATTCTGATGAGCAAATGTAGTATTGCTTGATTCTGGCTTCCAGTGATAGTTGTTGGGCTGGACAACAGGCCTCAGAAAACTAGACTGTTGCTCCCGGATTTGGGGTGTATCTTTTTCTGGTAAAGCTCGTAATGTTTCAAAATGTTCCATTTTTTCAATCACCTGAAAACAAAAGAAAGAAATAAAAAGTACAGATAAAAAAAACAAAGAAAATTAGATACAAGTAAATTAGATAGCTTCAAAATTAATAACTCAAGAAATATAAGTCCCCGGCAACGGCGCCAAAAGCTTGACCAGCGTAAACACACACGTATAACGCAAGCGCACGTATCGTTCAAGTAGTATAAAAATATCGATCACACGAGAACTTAATTCCTACTGTTGTTATTAATTATTGAATCTATTTATTTACAAATATCTAATTGAGGGTGAAGAGAATGATTGCTTGATTGATTTGATTTGTAGTTTTGCTAAATAAATAAATAAAAAGACAAAAGAAAATACTAAGGAAAATAAAAGACTCAAAGATCACAAAGGGAAGGATGTTTTCATATCCTAAACACCTATCGATTCTGTTAGTGAGTGAGTAATCACCCAGTCTATCCTTATAGAAGGACGTAGGCTTATTAAAGAGTGCTGCTGACTGGACAATCACACTGAACACACTTCATATACCGTCTTAAGTGGCTTGCTTGAAACTTTAACACGAACAGAAACGTTCTACTTGCTATCATAGTTGGAGTTTTTGAACCCGGGCTTTTTTTGAATCTTTCTAATATCTATTAAAAGATGAAGTAGTTATATCATAGTTGGGTAAAATATTGAATTATTAATCTGGAACACTAAATTATGTAAAAGCCTCTTCCGATGGTCATTTACAAATACCTAGAATAATCAAATTGAACCATATGTCTATGTCAATTTAATTACCTAGATTCATTAAGATTGAATTCCAATTATTGATTACCCCCGCCCAACAGGTATATTCCTATCCTGTAACGAAATCTATTAAGGTTTATCTATCCTTAAAGAAGATCGTGGGTTGTTGAGTATAAGGTCTTTAAACTTAAAATCCCTATGTCTAGTTCATTTTAAGTTTTATCTAATCAATTTTATTAGTGATCAGTTAATAAAAAGGCATTAAGGTTATGACTCAACAAATAATTCTTTTAATTATCCAAACTATAATCTAACCCTTTTTTTTTAAATCGGTAATATTAGATTTTATCACAACCCTAGATATTTAACTTAGTTACAACACATAACTAAAGCTGATATAAACTTAAAAGACATAAAATGAAATTGCTGAAAAGTAATAAAAAGAAATGCTAAGGTAAAAGGAATTAACTTCTACTATTCACTATTTAGATATCTCCCATAAAATAATATATAATCTTGTGATATTTTAAACCAACCGTCCAGAATGGCGGTATCCTGATTAAGTCAAATTCAAATATACCAGCCATAAGGCGGAACAGAAATATAAACTTAAACCAACCGTCCAGTATGGCGGTATCCTCATTAAGTCAGGTTTAACCAGATTAAATTTAATAACCAACCGTCCGAAAATGGCGGTATCCTTTATTAATTCAGATTTTAAATAGTTTATATATTATTTTTAAGGGAGATTAATCTAAATAGCAAAAGTAAAAGTATTACCTTATTACCTCAGCATAGAGAAGTTACCCCCTCATAGATGGATAGAATTACTACTACAGAGCGTAAATAAAACTGAATATAAGAAGAAAATAAGAAGAACTCTCTTTTATTTAAGTATTTACAGAGGATTTGGTACATTTGAAACTAAAAATTCGAAATCTATTTATAGGCAAAAAAATCTAATTTTTTATTATTATTTTTCTGATTTTTATTTTTAATTATTTTATTATTATTTTTTATGATCGCTGAATTTTCGACACGTGGCATGGTGGCTAAAAAAGACGGCTCGTTGAATTTTTGACATGTGGCATGGTGGTGCAATTATCAAAATACCCTCGGTGTCGGGACGCCCAAAATTACCAAAATACCTTTTTTGCCAAATTTCACCAAATTTCACAGTTTTGCTTCAAATCACCTCCAGAATGTCCTGAAACTTTATTTATCTACAAAATAACACAAAACACATCAAAATATTCACAAAACTCAAGAAACTATACAAAGAAATTTAAATCAAGTTTAGGTGGCTCATGATACCATTGTTAGTATCCTAGACATGCCCAAGGATCCTAAACAAGATTTATGTGTGAATAAATCAAAGAAAGTTGCGGAAAAACTTACATTGATAGGATGAAGTTCAAGACTTTTTCTTTGTTATAGAAGCTCCAAGCTTTGTGAATGAGTTCCAAACTCTTTGGTGAGTTTCCCTATCACCTTAAATGACTCATTTTAAGTGCTAGCTTTGATAAATTTTGCAAGAAAAATTTCCATTCCAAATGGTGTAATTTTCGGCCATAGAGAGAAAGTTAGGGAGAAGATTAATAGTAAGTCTAACTTGCTTTTTGTATTGTTTTATAATGCCACATTTAATAAGCCTAACAACTTCCATCAAGTGTCAAACCATTGATGTAAGTAAAGTGGGTCCCACCACTTTAAATTCAAAATTTGGTTGGCTTATACAACACATTTTGGGCCCGGTTCGTTTAATCCGACTAAACGAATTTTCTGTTGCGACGTAATTAAATCTAATTTAATTAAATAATAATACCCAGTAAAATTATTACGGAAGTCGCTTATGAATTAATTCCAAATTAATTCGTTCGCATGAATTAAAATCCAATTTTAATTACGCATTGAAATCCAATTTCAATTAATATATCTGATATATTATTTTAGCCCAATTAAATAAATTAAATAGTAAAATCCAATTTAACTATTAAATTTACTTTGCCGATTAATTCTAAATTAATCGCGTTCTCTCTTCTTGACGAATTTAATCCCATATAAAATTCTTGCCGTAATTAATTCCAGATTAATTTTCTCTCTCATAATTAATCCCAGATTAATACTGTTTGAGTCAAATTTCATCGGTGAATCTTTGGGAAGCGACCCAAGAGATCCCTGGATATGTTGGCAGTAAATACGGTCATCGGACTATCCAAACACGTGCGTACCTAGTACCACGTTCTTACCGATTTACAAGACATGGTTAGCTTCTAGCAAAGCACCATGCCTACCCAATTCTCCAGAAATATATTCAACATGGAATATATATAATCTGTATCAGGCGTAGTATACAATGTATTGCGTATTGCGATCCAATATCGGATGTCATATGTTAGGCCTGGGGCTGGAATTGTGTCTGCCCCGTACGAAGCATATATCGGATCACTAGCAACTAGTCTCTTTAATCAGATAATCATGACCTAGTCATACTATCTCGATAGCTGCAGCATTTGAGAGTACTAGTTCTGTATCCCTGCATGATCATCATCTCTATATGATTGAAGTGATACTTCCATCTTGACATCACACCCAATACACTACGATTCTCAGTAAACCCAGAAGAGGCGTACACAGAACCTGTTAAAGCCCCGGACGACTAAAACCAAAGCGTACTGATTGTCGCAAGTATTAGCGATGCAAGACTCAGGTTAAGATCAAATACACCTACCCTGATTCGGATTCCCATAGACACATAGTCATACTACCAATGGGACTCCGATGGGTCTATCCAGAGCGAAGCTGTTCCCGGTCCAACGGCTAACAGAACCTCCTATCACATTTACATAAGTATCCAATACTTAAATATATGAGAACTATGTCGTTAAGCTTCCATAACGCGCACAAGTGTAATACTAGCCTATTTCGCATTATCGATGTCCAGTCTCGATAATACTACAATTAGGGATATTTAATGATTAAACCTTTCATGGATTAATAATTTCTCATATCTTATTAATCTGGAACTAATCATAAGGACTTTTATCATTTATATATCCCAGTAATCCAATTACAAAATGATAAAAGAGCTATTTCCTTTGTCACATAGTTAATTTGTACAAAGAACACCATGTCTTTTACAAATAGTGATGATATGGGTCATAATTTTCCAACACAATCAGATTGCCATCACCCCAGAAGATCAGGAGAAAACCACTTTTACATGTTTGTATGGTACTTTTGCTTTCCGCAGGATGCCATTTGGACTATGTAATGCTCCTGCCACATTTCAACGTTGCATGATGGCCATCTTTTCAGGCATGCTGGAACAGAGTATGGAGGTTTTCATGGATGATTTTTCTATGTTTTGAGACTCATTCGACCACTGCTTGTAAAATCTGGAAAAAGTGTTACAAAGATGCGAAGATACCAACCTGGTACTCAACTGGGAGAAATGCCACTTCATGGTGCAGGAAGGCAATGTCCTGGGACATCGAATCTCACAAAAGGGAATCGAGGTAGACAAAGCAAAGATCGAGACAATTGAAAAACTACCTCCACCATCATCTGTCAAAGGGATTCGCAGTTTTCTCGGACATGCAGGATTTTACAGGAGATTTATCAATGACTTCTCCAAGATTGCTAAACCTCTATGTAATCTGTTGGAGAAGGATGTGTAATGTCACCAAGCTTTTGAGATCTTAAAACAGAAGCTGGTCTCTGCTCCCATCATAGTAGCACCAGACTAGACTCTTCCATTGAGGTGATGTACGATGCTAGTGATTTTATTGTAGGTGCAGTTTTGGGACAACACAAAGCAAAAATTTTCCACACCATTTACTACTCCAGCAAAACTCTGAATGAAACTCAACTCAACTACACAACAACTGAAAAGAAATTGCTCGCAGTTGTGTTTGCTTTTGATAAATTTTGCTCCTATCTGCTGGGTCCCAAAGTGGTGGTCTACACAGATCATTCAGTAATCAAATACCTGATCGCGAAGAAAGATGCCAAACCTAGATTGTTCCGTTGGGTGCTTCTGCTACAAGAATTTGACGTGGAGATCCAAGATCGGAAAGGGATAGAAACCCAAGTGGCGGATCACTTATCGAGGCTCAAAAATAGAGAAACAACTGGAAATGAGATGACAATCAAAGAAACTTTTCCAGATGAACAGTTGTTTGCCATCAAACAGCAGGATGTCCCTTGGTATGCTGACTATGTAAACTATATAGTATCGGGAAAATGGCCGTTGGAATGGACACATCAGCAACAGAAGAAGTTCTTCAAGGAAGTCAAGCACTATGTCTGGGATGAGTCGTACCTATTCAAATGTTGTGCTGATCAATTACTGAGACGTTGTGTTCCACATGAGAAGGTCAATAGTGTCTTGCAACATTGTCATTCATCACCATACGGCAAACACTTCAGCGGAGATAAAACTGCAGCCAAAGTCTTACAATCAGGTTTGTTCTGGTCCACTCTGTTTAAAGATTCTTACTTATTCGTTCTTCAATGTGACATGTGCCAGAGAACGAGAAATATTTTGAGGAGAAATGAAGAACCTCTTCAAATCATTCTCGAAATGGAGATATTTGATGTATGGGGGATTGATTTTATGGGACCCTTTGTTCCATCATTTGGAAACCTGTACATACTAGTTGCAGTAGACTACATCTCCAAATAGGTTGAAGCAATTGCTCTGCCATCAAATGATTCAAAAGTGGTGACAAAATTCCTTAAAAATAATATTTTCACTCGCTTCGAAACACCTCGGGCAATTATCAGTGATGATGGCACACATTTCTGCAATAGAAATTTTGATGCACTCATATCCAAATACGGAGTTACTCATAAAGTTGCCATTGCTTACCATTCGCAGTCAAATTTGACAGGTTGAAGTTTCAAATAGAGAGATCAAAAGAATCTTGGAGAGAATCATTGGATCAACAAGGATGGGCTGGTCTATAAAATTGGATGACGTATTATGGGCCTACAGGACAGCTTACAAGACACCTATTGTTATGTCTCCATATAGAATGGTGTTTGGGAAAACATGCCATATACCAGTTGAGCTTGAACATAAAGTGTATTAGGCACTGAAGAAGTTAAATCTTGATCTACAAGCAGCATGAGAGAAATGGCTCCACCAACTCAACGAATTGGAGGAATTTCGCCTACATGCTTATGAAAATGCCAAACTGTTCAAAGAAAAGACCAAAAAATTACATGATAAAAAAATAGTGCGCAGACAATTGGAACCAGGGCAGCAGGTGTTGTATAACAATTCAAGGTTGAAACTTTTCCCTGGAAAGCTGAAATAGGTCCATTTATGATTACTCAGGTGTTACCCTATGGAGTAGTTGAGATATATAACTCCAAATCCAACAACACATTCAGGGTAAATAGCCAGCGTGTCAAGCACTAATGGGGAGAATCAGATCCAGCCTAACGTTCGAGTAGTTATGTCTAGCTGACGACGTTAAATATAGCACTAGCAGGGAGGCAACCCATGCAATTTGTGTATATATTGAGATTTGGTGTGTTTTATTTTTGTGTGTTTAATTTTTATAGGTAAAGAATCATTTCAGGATGTAAGATGTTCTCGTAAAGCTCGCATGGAACGAATGAGACTTTTGATGATCAAATGTATTCCTAATTATTTTCGTTAGTTAATTGAAGCACGAGTCCGATTGGCAGGTGAGTCCTCTGACTCTTTTGTTTCATTTCTGCCTGGTTTAGGAAAAAGCACATATGCTAAGAAAAGAAGAGCTAAAAGATTAGGTGTTTGTTATAAATGTGCACGCATGACATGTAATACTCATTGTCGTTCTTTAGGAATGGTCTCTGATAACCGCGAAGATAAAATTAAATTCATTAGGGATGGCATGAGTAAGGAGTCTTTGGATGACATATCATTGACACTTGAGACGCATCCTAGTGGATATGTGTATCACGCAATTCGTATGTTACATACATAGTTCCGAAAAGAAAGACAACAATTAAGTCTTGGGAATCTGACTTTAAAAGACCATGTTTGCCAATTTATAAGAAAATTAGATGGGAAGCTTGTCTCTGACGCATAGACGTCATTCAAGCCGTAACATCTTGTAAATATTATTATCTATTTGTCTTTAACTAATAATTATGATTTGTTTTGTTATTTTCTTTTATTTTCATCGATAGGATCCAGACTTTTTGACTTTCACGATTTATTTTACGGTTTAGCTAATAATTGTCATTTGGCAGGTACTAGTGCTACTATTACTCACCCTTTTTCAGGATCTATAAATTGAGCTTGTCATTGCACTCTTGAAGACATCCATATTTGAGAAAGAAATATATATAAAAAAAATAGAAGCAACTTCAAGAAGACGAGTTGTAAACATCTTTGTGTTTTGCAGTACTAGTGTTGGTTTTAAACAAGAATTCGTTGCGGCAGCACAGGAATTGGGTAGAGTCATAGCTGAAAGGAATATGCACCTAGTATATGGCGGTGGCAATCTTGGACTAATGAGGTACGTTTCAAAGGCCGTACAGGAAAAAATGTAGTCAAGTTCTGTAAATCATCCCAAAACCCTTGGCGGAGGCGAATCTTATAGGACCATCAAACAAAGATGAATGCATTGTGTCAGGTATGTCTGAATGACTTGTTGAAATGATTAACCGTGCTGATGCTTTTATTATTTTGCCAGGTGGCTTGGGTACGATGGAGGAAATTTTTACAGTGCTATCTTGGGCAAACTTGAACATACACCCAAACCAATTGGACTATTTAACGTTGATGGATTTTATGACTTTCTTTGTGTGTTTCTTGATGATGCCCGGAGAAATAGGTTCCTTTCAAAACCTGTAAAAGATATCCTCTACACTGCCAGAACAGCCCATGATTTAATTGACCAACTTTTATCCTTTGAACCACAAATTGACCCTATCATTTCTAAGATAAACTGGTCTGATAATGATCGTGGTCAGAAACGTCGGATAAATTTGGATCTTAACCTTCAGTTGTCTTTTTAATTCCACGCTAATCAGTTACTGATTTCTAACTCTTCTTCTACTTTTTAGACATTGGGGACAATGTCTCAATTAGGTTTAGAATAGGGGAATAGTTAACTAGTATCTTATTTTTATTTTTCGTTGTGTTGTGTTGTTTTTATTCAAAAAAAAATTAAAAAAATAATAAAAATAATAAAAAAAAATTTGATTTCTCTGTTTTTAATTTGACTAACCAGGTGGAATGGTGTTTGAGATAGCTGTGTAAGGAATTTCCACTCCTGAGACATATCTCAACCTATTTTGTAACAAGTTAATTTTTGTTTATTTCCTTTTGAATTATTTAATTCATGAATTCTCCATAATACTGACGAAATTGGATCTTCATATGCTCAGTTGACAGGTATTATCAACATGCATGGTAATATACGGCCATGAGTTGTATGTGAAAGTTTGTAATATTCAGTGCACTAGTTTAATTGGAGGAAGCATCTAAAAAAATGATGGAATAAAAAAAAATTATGTATATTAATAAAACGTTTCTACTTAGTAACCGGGCATCTTGCCTCAGTAAGCAGAGATTGTTCACGTCAAATGGTAGAACTTTTAACATCTGAGATCCGAGTAATTAAGTCTGTAGGGCTGTTTTAACACCTAGTGCCTTGAAGCCAACTGGCTTGGGAGTCACTGGCCCAAAGCTCGCTACATGGATTAAAGATGTTAATTATAAAAAAAAAAAAAAAATTAAACATCCGAGATATGAGTAATTAAGTCCGTAGGGGTGTCTTAACACCTAGTGCCCTAAAGCCAACTGGCTTGGAAGGTACTGGCTCAAAGCTCGCTGCATGGATTAAAGATGTTATAAAAAAAAAAAAAACCACCATCGCTAAAAAGGTGTGAATTCTGATATAACTTTAGGACAAAAATATTACTCTCTTTTCAACTACACTTATGAATATTGTGGGCAGAATGATTTGATTAATACCTTGTTGGTTGTGTATATGGAGAATGGTAAAAATAATATGAGAATTTACTTATTTGGTAATTTAGAAAGAAAGAAAACATCTATTAACTTGGATAAGAGTTTCACTTGTTTAGTCACTAATTTGTTTGATCATTTTTCTTTTGTGTGCAATTGAATGACGTTTGTGGGTATCGTCACTATAAGCCCTCACGAGACTACAACTCGTCCACTAGGGACACCTAGGGGTTTATAGGCTTGTTGCATACGCTAAATGCAACCGTGATCCCTACGAAAGTGGCTTAGTTTAATTTTAATTATTTATTGTATTTTATTTTGTTGTTTTGCTCGAGGACTAACAAAATTTTAGGTTTTGGGGTGTGATGAGCGGAAAATATATCAATATTTATCACCCCTTTTACTTAATATTTTGTATAGTTTCTCGAGTTTTATGAAAGTTTTGATGTGTTTTATTTTATTTTACAGATAAAATAAAATCAGGACGAAATGTGGAACAAATAAGGGCAAAAACTGGACTTGACGTTTTGATTTTGGAGATTGGAAACTTGAAATGGCGTTCTAACGAAGTACAATTTCGGAAATTTCAACTTTGTGCAATTGTCGTATTGTGGCCATAACTGTTTATTCCGATGTCGGATTGAGGTGATTCAAGTCCCAGATTAAAGAAGACTCAAAGATCTACAACTTTGAAGTTCATAGGATTTTTGAATGCGGAATTTTTCATTACCGAAATAGATGAAAAATCTGAAAGTATGTTATGTGTAAATATTAAAGTCATTTTCAAAAACAAAAGAAAAATAAAATAAAATAAAATAATGGAAATTGCCAAACTTCCACCAAACATGCTTGCATATTTGGTGGGGAATTTGGTGTCATGTTTGGTGCCATGTTTGATGTCATATTTGGTGGAGAAATTGGTGGAAACCTTTATATTTGCCTATAAATACCAATCTAAACTTTGTAAATTTTTCATGCTTTCTATGGGGGATTTCTCCATGAAAACCTATAAAAAAGTGTCTTGCATGTTTATTTAAGTTTTCTTGTAGTTTCTTTTTATTTATTTAATAAATTTTTGTGTGTTTTTAATTACATCATGAGTAGGTAATCTCTTTGTGCTGGAGTCTAGGGTGAAATGATGAGCGTAAAATATATCTATATTTACCGCCTCTTTTACTTAATATTTTGTATAGTTTCTCGAGTTTTATGAACATTTTGATGTGTTTTAGTTTATTTTGCTGATAAAATAAAATCAGGACTTAATGGAATCAATCAGGATGAAATGTGGAACAAATAAAGACAAAAACTAGACTTGACATTTTGATTTTGGAGATTGGAAATTTGAAATGGCGTTCAAATGAAGTACAATTTCGGAAATTTCAACTTTATACAAGTGTGGTATTTTGGCCATAACTGTTTATTCCGATATCGGATTGAGGTGATTCAAGTTTCAGATTAATGAAGACTCAAAGATCTACAACTTTGAAGTTCATAAGATTTTTGAATTCTGAAGTTTTCATTACCGAAATTGATAAAATATCCAGAAGTGTGTTATGTATAATTATTAAAGTCATTTTTAAAACAAAAAAATAAAATAAAATAAAAAATATTTGGTTCCATGTTTGGTGCCATGTTTGGTGGAGAAATTGGTGGAAGCCTTTAGATTTGCCTATATATAGCAAGCTAAACTTTGTAAATTTTCCATGCTTTCTTTGGGGGATTTCTCCATGAAAACCTAAAAGAAAGTGTCTTGTATGTTTATTTAAGTTTTCTTATATTTTCTCTTTATTTTAATATTTTTTTTAGTGTTTTTAATTACATCATGAGTAGGTAATCTCTTTTTACTGGAGTCTGGGGGGAAACTTTTAATATAATAATTTAGAGTTACTCCATTAATCTAAAGCTGATGTTGTTATACAATTCAAGGTTGAAACTTTTCCCTGGAAAGCTGAAATCAAGATGGTCAGGTCCATTTGTGATTACTCAGGTGTTACCCTACGGAGTTGTTGAGTTACACAACCCCAAGTCCAACAACACATTCAAAGTTAACAGCCAGCGTGTCAAGCACAACTGGGGAGAATCATTTGAGCGTCAAAAAGAAAGTGTCACACTTTCAGCTCCAGCCTAACATTCGGGCAGTCATGTCTAGTTGATGACGTTAAACTTAACGCTAGCAAGGAGGCAACCCATGCAATTTGTGTATATATTCAGATTTGATGTGTTTTATTTTGTAGTTTAAGTCACAAACATGATGGAAGACGTTCTCGCAAATCTTCACAAGCAATTTCCTTCTCTCCCTCAAAATCTCTTATGAAAGTCTACAAAGCTCGCTTGGAACGGATGAGGTTACTGATGATCAAAGGTATTCCTACTGAAATTCGTTGGATTATTGAAGCACGGGTCCGATTGGCAGGTGAGTCTTTTGACTCTTTTATTTCACATCCGCCTGGTTTAGGAAGGAGCACCTATGCTAAAAAAAGAAGAGCCAAAAGAATGTGTGTTTGTTATAAATGCGCTCGCATGTTTTGTAATACTCGTTGTCGTTCTTTAGGAATGGTGTCTGATAACCGTGAAGATAAAATTAAATTCATTAGGGATGGCTTGAGTAATGAGTCTTTGGATGACATATCATTGACTCTTGAGACGCATCCCAGTGGATATGTGCATCACGCAATTTACATGTTATATACCCAATTTCGAAAAGAAAGACAACAATTAAGTCTCGGGAATCTGACTTTAAAAGACTATATTTGCCAATTTATAAGAAAATTAGAGGGGAAGCTTGTCCCTGACGCATAGATGTCAATCAAGCCGTTATTCCTATAAATATTATTATCTCTTTGTATTTATCGAATAATTGTGATTCGTTTTGTGATTTTCTTTTATTTTCTCCGACATGATCTAGACTCTTTGACTTTCACGATATAATTTACTGTTTAGCTAATAATTGCCATTTGGCAGGTAATAGTGCTATTTTTACTCACCATTTTTCAGGTTCTATAAATTCAGCTCATCATTGCACTCTTGAAGACATCCAGAGTTTAGAAATAAAAAAAATATGGAAGCAACTTCAAAAAGACGAGTTGTAAACATCTGCGTATTTTGCGGTACTAGTGTTGGTTCTAAACCAGAATTCGTTGCGGCAACACAGGAATTGGGTAGAGTCATAGCTGAAAGGAATATGCACTTAGAATATGGCGGTGGCAATCTTGGACTAATGAGGTATGTTCCAAGGGCCGTACAGGAAGGAGGAAGTCAAGTTCTGGGAATCATCCCAAAACCTTTGGCAGAGGTAAATCTTATAGGACCATCAAACAGAGATGAATGCATCGTGTCAGGTATGTCTGAATGACTTGTGGAAATGATTAACCATGCTAATGCTTTTATTGCTTTGCCAGGTGGCTTGGGTACGATGGAGGAAATTTTTACTGTAGTATCTTGGGAGAACTTGAATATAGACCAGAAACCAATTGGACTGTTTAATGTTGATGGATTTTATGACTTTCTTTGTGTGTTTCTTGATGATGCCCGGAGAAATGGGTTTGTGTCAAAACCTATAAAATATATCCTCTTCACTACCGGAACTGCCCATGATTTAGTTGACCAACTTTTAGCCTTTGAACCACAAATTGACCCTATCCTTTCCAAGATTAACTGGTCTGAAAATGATTGTGGTAAAAAATGTCGGATAAATCTGGATCTTAACCTTTAATTTTCTTTTTAAGATGTAGAATTTCAGCTAACCAGGTACTATTTTCTAACTCTTCTTTTACTTTAGACATTGGGGACAATGTCTCAATTAGGTTTGGGGAGGAGAATAGTTGACTAGTATCATGTTTTCATTTTTTTCGTTGTGTTGTTTTTATTTGATTTTTAGTCAAAAATTTCAAAAAAAAATAAAAAAAATTTAAAAAATAAAAAAAAATTTTTTATGTTTTTGTGTTTTTAATTTGACTAATCAGGTGAAATTGGTGTGAGATAGCTGAGTAAGGAATTTTCACTCATGAGACGTATCTCAAACTATTCATAACAAGTTAATTTTTGTTTATTTCCTTTTGAATTATTTAATTTGTGAATTCTTCATAATACTGACTAAAATGGATCTTCATATGCTCAGTTGACAGGTATTATCAACATGCATGGTAACATACGACCATGAGTTGTAAGTGAAAAGTTTGTAATAATCAGTGCTCTAGTTTAATTGGAGGAAACATCTAAAAAAGCGATGGAATTTAAGAAAAAATTGTGTATATTAATTAAAAAAAACATCTGAGATCCGAGTAATTAAGTCTGAATTGGTGTTTTAACACCTAGTACCCTAAAACCAACTGGTTTGGGAGTCACTGGCCCAAAGCTCGCTACATGGATTGAAGATGTTATAAAAAAAAAAAAAAAATATATCTGAAATCCGAGTAATTAAGTCTGTAAGGGTGTCTTAACACCTAGTGCCCTAAAGCCAACTGGCTTGGGAGTCACTGACCTAAAGCTCGCTACATGGATTGAAGATATTGTTAATAAAAAAAATCAGAAAAAAATTCTGTTGCAAAAAAAGGTGTGAATTCTGATATAACTTTTGGACAAAAATATTACTCTCTTTTCAACTACACTTATGAATATTGTGGGCACAATGAGCTGATTAATACTTTGTTGGTTGTGTATATGAAGAATGGTAAAAATAATCCGAGAATTTACTTATTTAGTAATTTAGAAAGAAAGAAAACAGTTATTAACTTGGATAAGAAGTTTCATTTGTTTAGTCACTAACTTGTTTATTCTATTTTCTTTTGTCTTTTTGCTTTTGTGTGCATTAGATTGACGTTTGTGGGTATCGTCACTGTAAGCCCTCACGAGACTACAACCCGTCCACTAGGGACACTTAGGGGTTTAAAGGCTTGTAGCATACGCTAAATGTAACCGTGATCCCTACGAAAGTGGCTTAGTTTAATTTTAATTGTTTATTGTATTTTATTTTGTTGTTTTGCTCGAGGACTAGCAAAATGTTAGGTTTTGGGGTGTGATGAGCGGAAAATATATCAATATTTACCGCCCCTTTTACTTAATATTTTGTATAGTTTCTCGAGTTTTATGAACGTTTTGATGTGTTTTAGTTTATTTTGCAGATAAAATAAAATTGAGACTTAATGGAATCAATCAGAACGAAATGTGGAACAAATATGGGCAAAAACTGGACTTGACATTTTGATTTTGGAGATTGGAAACTTGAAATGGCGTTCTAACGAAGTACAATTTCGGAAATTTCAACTTTGCGCAATTGTCGTATTTTGGCCATAACTTTTTATTTCGATATCGGATTAAGGTAATTCATATTCCATATTAAGGAAAACTCAAAGATCTACAACTTTGAAGTTCATAAGATTAATTCTGAAGTTTTCATTACCGAAATTGATAAAAACGTCCAGAAGTGTGTTATGTGTAATTATTAAAGTCATTTTCAAAACAAAAATAAAATAAAAAATGAAAATTTTCAAACTTCCACCAAACATGGAGGATTTTGTGCCATGTTTGGTGGAGAAATTGGTGGAAGCTTTTAGATTTGCTTATAAATACCAAGCTAAACTTTGTAAAATTTTCATGCTTTCTTTGGGGGATTTCTTCATAAAAACCTAAAAGAAAGTGTTTTTTATGTTTATTTAAGTTTTCTTGTATTTTCTCTTTATTTATTCAATAAATTTTTGAGTTTTTTTAATTACATCATGAGTAGGTAATCTCTTTTTGCTGGAGTCTGGGGGAAAACTTTTAATATAATAATTTAGATTTACTCCCTTAATTTAAATAAGTAAATTAAATTAATTATTTACCGCCTATATGGCAGGTTATACATTATTGGACTTAGTTTCCGCCTATATGGTCAGTTTAGGTGCTAACCTTGTTACCGCCTTCATGGCCGGTTTATATGATTTTTTTATCGCCTATATGGTCAGTTGGGCTTTGGATAAATGACATTCACCGCCTATATGGTCGGTTTTAATATAATTAATTCAAGAAATGATTAATTGATAAGGGAGTAATCTATATTTGAAGTATTAAAAGTGAAACCCCTAGCTCCAACATTTTCTTTTATTGTTGAAATTTTCTTTACTTTTTAATTTTCCATATGCATTTTGTAATTTTAGGTATGTTTTGTAACTAAAAATATTATCTAAGATTGTGATGAATTCCAATATCACCGTTTTATAAGTGGTTATTTTATGTTTTGGGTAGTATATTGGTTTATTTATTGAGTCTTAAGCTTAAGGTTTCGTGTTAACTCGCCATTAATAAGATTGATTTAGTAAACTTAAAATGAACTTGGAAAATGGATTTTAGGTTTTAGACATAGACTTAATAGCTCACGATCTCACCTTGGGGTAAATATTTTTGGGGCAGTTTGGAACCCCTAGAGTTGGATCGGTGCCCCGAGCAGCAGAAATGGGTCTAACCCATGGATATCAAGTATTGGTGTAATTCTAAATCATTGAATGAAATATTATATTCCATTACGAGTGTATAGGAAAAAATCGGGGCTGAATCGAAGTCCAGAAGCTCCCATACGAACGAAAACAAAAATGTTGCGCACCCAGTGCATACGCGAGCGTTACAGTGCGCGGCGCACACTGTGCATGCACTGCGCGCACAGTGCGCCCAGCCATCATTTTTTTTAATTTCTTTCAAAAAATTTCATTTCCTTCGACTCACATTCCAGTGAGCTGAAGGAATTATGGTCTTTGACCCTAATTCTTTCCGGTTCTCCCTAAACACTTCAAAAACACCCAAAATTAATTTTTAATTTCAAAACCAACATTAAAACATGTTATAGAATAAAAATCAAGTTATTCAAAATATCAAATATTTTTCCAAAAACATAAATTTATTCTAAATACGCATTTGCGTAAATTTTGAATCCAATACACAAACCATTTTAGAATCCCAATTAGAAATATCTCATGAACAATTCTAGTTCACCTAAAGGTGGTCAAGTGAATCTAGAATGGTAGCCATAACTCTAAGCTTTAATCTAGAGTTCCAAACTCTTATTAATTGTTCCATGTCCAACATGAACATCTTTGACCTAATTACAAGCATGTTGTGTTTATACTTCTAAAGTAGTCTAACACAATTGATTAGGCTTATTCAACATTAAGCTATGTGATCATGCATCTAATACACAAATAAACATAGCTTAGGAGAATATCAATTCTTACCTAGTAAGCTTGATGCAAGATCCAATCTACCTCTCCTTTGTTGAAATTGTTGGAGAACCTCCAATGTGTGCAAGCTTGACTTCAAGATCCAATCTTGTTTCCAACGCTTCTAAGCTTCACTTCAAGATCCAATCTTGATTTCTCCTAGATGAAATGTTTTAGAGACCTCACAAGCTTCTCTAAACACTTCTCTAACTTAGGCTAATCTCTCTAAGAATTTGCTTATGCTTATTAATTTTCTTGTAATTAAAACCTTCATAAAGCTTGCTATTTATAGCAAAACTTAGGTAATTTTTAATTAATAAAAGTTGTAATCAACTTTTAAGTGGGCTTAATCTAATTTGTCCAAATGTGTATAATTAGGTGTGACTAATCTTCATTGTCTCCCACTTTAATTTAATCCAATTGAATCAAGTCAAGGATTAGGAAATGGATTAGTTAAATGTTTGTCACCTTGATTTAATCCAATTAAATCAAGCCAAAACCACGTATTATTACATACTTATAATTACCATAATATCCTCAAATGGTAGAGATAATTATGATTTTACAATTAAGCCCTTGTGTAATTATTGAGTTAATCCAATTAATTCAATTAGGTCAAAGTAAATAATCAATGTTATCCAATAACACTTGATTATCTTAGTTGATAATTATAATATCGAATATTATCTTTTATCAAAAATAATCGGCTACCCAAGTGCTCAACGAGTACACTTCATATTGGGACTCTCTAAGTTCAGACACGTTCGTCATATAAGTTTAGCTAATATATACGCAATTTGGCCACATCCGAATTCGCGAAGAACACGAACGACCTTTCTGAACTATACAAATCGAGATCATCACATATGTTTAATAATCTCTCTGTCGTAGGCTATTCGAGTTGTGCTTAGGAAACATAGAATATACCGTCAAGTTTCCGAGACGCACATCTCATGTCGACATGTCCACGATTCTTTACAACTGATGCGATCCACCATAAGTGATCGACTTTGGCTAAAGTCTTTAAGAATCATGACTTTACTCACATTGATACATAAACCCCTTATGGTACACATACGGGCCGACGGATCCTATCTTGCTTCGCACTTGATTATTGATTGCATCGGTCCACACCCAACGAACATCCAGAGGCCAGACCATGAAAGATTTCTGACATACATGGCATCAAAGTGTGGAGGATCTCACACAAAATCAATGATATCCTATAGTCAAAGGATTACATATGCTACTCGACTCGAGGAGATTCCTATTGACAGTGGTATGTACTTCCAACTATTAGGAATCGCCTGTGAGTCATTCAGTATTCGCTCCAACGAATACCCACATGTCTATATGAGTTTCCAAAACTCATGGTACATCGCGTTAAACCATTGGAACTCCAATTCCAATATACGACATGTGCTAGTCTTCTAGGTTATAGGAATTCGATCGTATTCCAAAACCATCGACTATGAATATTTACTTTAAGAATAGTTTACACCTAGTGTCAAAACTATTCTAAGGTCGATGTCATTCTTAGCATATCTATACATCAATTTAATATGCGTAATGACAATACCTTTATAAAGTATGAAATGAAAAATGTAGTTATTTTATTAATAAATAATAAAATATACAATTCGGATTGGCACTCCAAGCATCAACTCTATCAAATGTCTCTTAGGTAGATTTCCTTACAGGATAGGAATATACTTGTCGGGCGGGGGTAGCCATAATTGGAACTTAATCTTAATGTATTCAGAGTTTCTTAATTAACATAAGAATATAGTTAATTGGGTTACTTTGAGTATTTACATCTGACCATCGGAAGAGGCTTTTGCATAACTTCGTGTTCCAGGTTAATAAACCGATATATTGCACAAACATAAGATAATCACTTCATCTTTAAAAGATATTGGAAGGATTCACAACCCTAGATATTTTCATATCATTGTTTAAAACTTAAAATCTACCTTTGTTTTGTTTTAATTACTTGTCTTTAGTTTAAAATCACCATCCAACCAAAAATCAATCAATTAGATACTCGTAGACATTTAGCTTCATAAATTAATAGCTTAGGTATTAAGTCCTCGTGGGATCGATACATTTTATACTACTTGAGCGATACGTGCGCTTGCGTAACGTGTGTGTGTTTACCACCGATCATGAAAACTTTTAATATAATAATTTAGATTTACTCCCTTAATTGAAATAAGTAAATTGAATTAATTATTCACCGCCTATATGGCCGATTTTACATTATTGGACTTAGTTTCCGCCTATATTGTTGGTTTAGGTGCTAACCTTGTTACCGCTTATATGGTCGGTTTATGTGATTTTGTTACCGCATATATGGTCAGTTGGACTTTGGACAAATGACATTCACCGCCTATATGGTCAGTTTTAATATAATTAATTCAAGAGATGATTAATTGATAAGGGAGTAATCTATATTTGAAGTATTAAAAGTGAAACCCCTAGCTCCAATATTTTCTTTTATTGTTGTAATTTTTTTTACTTTTTTTAATTTTATGTTATGTTATTATGTTTAACTATGCATTTTGTAATGTTAGGTATGTTTTGTAACTAAACATATTATCTAGGGGTGTGATGAATTACAATATTAATGGTTTATAAAGTTGGTTATTTTATGTCTTGGGTAATATAAAGGTTTATTTATTGAGTCTTAAGCTTAATGCTTCTTGTTAACTGACCACTAATAAAATTGATTTGGTAAACTTAAAATGAAATTGGAAAAGGGATTTTAGGTTTAGCCTTAGACTCAATAGCTCACGATCTCACCTCGGGGCAAATGACTCTTAGGTAGACTTCCTTACATGATAGGAATATATCTGTGGGGCGGGGGTACCATAATTGGAACTTAATCTTAATGAATTCAGGTAACTTGGTTGACATGGGAATATAGTTAATTGGGTTACTTTGGGTGTTTGCATCTAACCATCATAAGAGGCTTTTGCATATTTTTGTGTTCCAGGTTAATAAACTGATATATTGCACAAACATGAGATAATCACTTCATCTTTAAAAGATATAGGAATGATTCACAACCCTAGATAGTTTCATAATATTGAATTTTCCTTAAATTTACTTTCGCACTGTTTTATTTACTTGTTTTAAAAATCACCATCCAATCAACAACCAATCTATTAGATACTTGTAAACATTTAACTTCATAAATTGATAGCCTATGTATTAAGTCCTCGTGGGATCGATATATTTTATACTACTTGAGCGATACGTGCGCTTGCGTAACGTGAGTGATTTCACTGATCAAAAATCTCTACAACACCAAACAAGTCTCACCACTTTGAAACAACTCGAGAAAAATTCTAGGTCATCATTGAGTGGCCTACCAACTTTAGAATGGCAACCAAGTCATCCAAAGACCAAAAGTGTGCTTATTAACTATTAATAAGCAAACTTTGTTCAACATACATGTTTATATCCTTCATCAAGCTTCCAAGTTTCTCAACACAAAATAAGAGAGAAGAAAAACACAAACTAACATCACATGCAGTAGCCTAAAATAATAGAAACAATTTTCTACAAAAGGAAAGGATGAAAATACCTTGATTTCCAAGCGTTTCTCCAAGTTTTAAGCTTAAGACTTGTGTTTTTCTCTCAACTTCCTCTCTTGTATTTCTTGGGGGCTTAAACTTATAAAAGGAAAAAATGAAACAAAACTTTATATACCCACCTTACCTTGGTCGAAAACCTAAGGGGGCAAAAATGTCATTTTTGTTTCAAATTTTATATTAATAAAAGGTTAAGTTTACTTGTTAAATTTGAACACTTCAACTTTAAATATATTCAAACAAGTGCACCAATCAAATTTAGCCAAATCCAACCATAATCATAATATAGATAAATGTATTTAAATATTCTAATTATTTAACAATTAAATAATTAGATAATTACTTAATACAAATATCTAAATATATGTATCATATTTAATTTAAATATTCCATAATATATATATTTGTGACATGTGTCAAATACTTTATTTGATAAATAATTAATGTGTATTTAATAAAATCATGTATTAAATCCAAATACACAATAAGTAGGAAATGGCTGAAAATACCCTTAAGCATGTATCTTTTCGTTTAACCGTTAAACGATTTATAAATAATTAATATTATTTATAAATATTGCCCTAGTGCTCTACGAGTATGTTTCATTAATGAGACTCTCTAGATTCGGGCATATCCGTCATGAAATTCAATTTTGTGTCCATAATCTACCCACTTGTAAATTATGACGACCACGGATAAACTCGTTGAACCATACAAGTCGAGGTCATCACATACGTATAATCCCTCTGTCATAGGTATCCGGATTATCCCAAAGATATAGATAAAAATGTCAAATCTCTATAGGTATAATCATGTCAACGTATCTATTAGCAATCTCTTAAATAACACTTAGAACTTACTTCTACAGTGTACCACAGGCTCATGGATTTAACAGATTGTTAATTCCATATTGAATATCTATGCTCTGTACACTGAACTGACGAATTCTATCTTGATACACACAGGATATCATGAGGATTAGTCTACACCCAACGAACAGACGGAGGTCTGATCTAAATAGATCGGTGACGTGACTGCCATCAAAGTGTGGAAGATACCTCATACATCCATAATGGTATCTCAAGTCAAAAAATCAATATGCTACTCAACCCGAGAAGATTCTTATTGACGTTGGTGTACCATCTATTAAGAATCTTCGGTGAGTCGTTCAGTGTTTATCCAATATAAACACCTACATGTCTATACGAGTCTCCTAAGACTCATAGTTCATTGGGATAAACCATCAGACCAACTCTCGATATATGACATGTACTGGTCAAGCGGATTTTACTAACCAACCCGTGTTAGTAAATCTTGACCAGAAACTTTATTTGAGAATATACAACTTATAGTGACGCTTCCCAATTTCAACTATAAACCACGTTGTAACTGCGCACTACGTTGTAAATCATGGGGTCTTTGTCTAATATATACATATCACTAAATCATATTTAGTTTCAATCTAATCGTAATTAGATCGAATACGTATATAAAACAATAGGTGCAACTATTAATATGTAATATTATGGAAAAATGAATTGTCTGTATTCATGAATCGGACATAAATATGATCCAGATTGGCACTCCGAGCACCAACCCTAACAAAAATATTGTTCCCAGTATAAGCCTCTCGTTACAGGGAAAGTCTTGATTTACGTAATTTTACTTATATATCATTTTTAGAGAAAATATTATTTTGAGGAATTGAATCCGTGACCAAATACGTTTGATTATCAAGCATTATAAGATGGGAAATTCACAAAATTAGCCCAAAAAAATTATCATTTGTCAAAATGAGTCGCAACGTTTGAGATTTGTAAAATTGGCTAAGTTCTCTGAAGTACACCCCGAAATTTGACTTTTTTTATTGAAAACTTTGAAGATCTGAAGTCATTATTCAGATCTCCGAAGTAGGAAAAAATCATAGCATGTGATACGAAAACATATAATTTTTATTGATAGTTATGATTTTACATATAAGACCGAAAACATTGATTCCAAAAATATTGATTTCTAATACAACAGATTCGATTACATAAGTTAAAATTAATATTGACTTGGATTTTGGTTAAGATGTGTCATGTATGAACGTCTATTATGTCCACGTTCGCCGCATCGACTACATATGACTTGTACTGTTTGTTCGTCTTGTGAAGGTCTTCTATTTATTTTTGGTCGTCCCGCCGAAACACGCTCATTTGGTTGCAATACGTTCAAACGAATTAAGACCTTCACGGGGGAAGTTTCAGCGGGACGGCCGAGAACAAATGAGCGGTTTGAACGTATTGCCACCAAACCTCGGCCCAATTACGTAGGCCATTTTTCAATAAAAATTAATAATAAATAAAACTTCGGGTGTATTTCGGAGAACCCGGATTCTCCGAAATATACTTCGAAGAACTTGACCAATTTTACGAATTCCAAACATTGTGATTCATTTTGATAAATGATAAACTTTTTTTTGGCGTGAATTTCCCTTATAAGATTAATTTGTATTTAATAATAAATTCAAATGATCCTGTCACATCCCTTGTTTAACTTTTACAGCCCAATTACGTCCGCCATTTTTCGCTTGTGCTCTTGACATGAATAATAATTGACATATATATGCAGCCAAAAACCTAAAAGCATGCAGCTATAAAACAACGGACAAAAGTTCAATCTGTCTCATCGTCGCATCTGGAATGCACATTTGCTGGATTATACATATCCTTGAAATTCCGATCACTTATCTCTCCACTTCATTCAACAAGACACCTGCATATGTTCATTGATATAGTTGTTATAAAAGATTATGGACCTAATTTCATAAATTAACTTATAAATTGAGAATTGTCTCAAATTTATGTACTTATAAGCCGATCGTTTTATCGGATCATTGTCATGTACCTAGAAAATTAGTATATGTTTTGATATAAACATATGAGACTAACAAATACTTATTGCAATAATTTTGATTTGATGTTCATGAGACTGATCTACAAAGAATCCAACTTATTCTTCTTACTTCTAACTACAATTAACATCAATCTTCTTTGATGCATATAAAGGGTAAAAGACAAGGAATTGATGATTACAAACGAGTCAATATGGTTAAATGGATCTACACAATTTGGGTCTTTTTATGACACTAAATAAGGGATATTGAAGCATATATTTAGGCTTTCGGCAATGTCGTTTCTATCAAATCGTATTCAGTGTAAATATCTCATCTTACAAATAGGTTTAGGAAAAATCTTGATTTATAAAGAGGCCTGCTTCCCCCTCCTTTGTCTCCCTATAAATTACTTCTTTACCCCACTCCCCAAAATTTATTATATGTATCAATTTTGTTTAATTAATTATTGAAAATTATTTTATTTTATTTTATTTTATTAATTAAATATTTTTATTTTTGTTAAATTTTTATTTTTTTCCTCTTTATATATCTATTCTTATTTATTTGTTTAATAAATATTGCAAGTTTTCTATTTATTATTATTTATTTTGTGTTCATTTATTCATTTAATTTTTTTATTCTTTTTTAATTTATTTAACACTACTTATGTATAATATAAAATATTCTCTTGTATGTTAGAAAAATATATTTTAAAAGAAGAATACAAATAATAATATAAAAAGTTACACTTAAAAAAATAAAAAAAATAAATTCTAATTTATGTTGCCTCCAAAGTCTCCTCCTGACGCACTTGATGATATACCCAATACATCGTACCATAATTGATTACGTATCCTATAATGAGTGGCCAATCTTTTAGCTTCGTACAATGAATGTTCCCACCAACACGTTGGGATGGATGATACAAGGTAATGAGGGTGTAAGAAAACTTGCACGAAGTGTTTGACAACATGAGCAATAGTTATTTCTTGATGCTATTGGTCTGGAACTGCATGGGAACTTAATGACAAGTGAGTATAACAACTCCAAACATTCTCTCCAAATGTATGCAGTACAAGATTATACCTTGATACAATGACAATTCCTAAAAGAATTGGCAGAATTTTTCACACATAAGATGGCACTTTGGCAGCTTGTCGCTTTTCAAATTGGTAGAATTTTAATCACTACCACAGAACCATTTTCCAGACTAACTTATTTCGCCCAATTTATCATATCTTCTATAGTTTCAAAAATCTATATAAAAAAGATAACGAATATGTATAAATAAAAAATATGCATAATTTCTCTAATTTCAAAATAAATAACGAATATGCATAAGACAACGATAATAACTAACCTGGTCTGTAGTAAATTCAGGTGTATAATCGCGACTATTGTTGGAGATGCTCTCCACACTTAGAACATTATTCTCACATGACCAACTATCTGAAAATGAACCCAAGTTTTAGTCATCCATAATGTTCAATTAAGAGGATAACTCTATTATAAGAAGAGAGAATGATAAGCTAAAAGGAAAAGAGGAGAGGAGAGGAGAGAGACTCAAATGATCTTCTAAATGATCTTACCTTCAAGTTTACAAACTACCTCTTTATATAGGAAGAAAAAGCAAATAAAACAAATAACTTTTAATAAAGTAAAAGTAGATATAGACACTGTTTTATGAAAGTAAATAAGACAAACAATTTTTAATAAAGAAAAAATAAAAATAGAATCAAAATCAACACGAATTTTAATAAAGCAAAAATAAAAAAAGAATCAGAATCAACACAAATTTTAATAAAGCAAAAATAAATTTCTCTACTTTCAAAATAAATAAAAAATATGTATAAAAAATATATAAGATTTATTAAAGAAATAAACTATAAAAAATATAAATATAAAAAATATTTAAGATAAAAATAAAATAATTAAATCATAAAGTAAAATAAAATAATTAAAAAATTAAATTAAAAGTAAAATAAGAATAAATTAAGGGGAAATTAACGCATTTTAGTCGGTGAGGGGAAAAAATAATTAAATAGAAAAATAAAAAAGAAAAGTATTAAAAATAATTAAGGCGAAAAATAAAAAAGAAAAATATTAAAAAATAATTTAGGGGAAAAATAAAAAAGAAAAATATTTAAAAAAAAAAGGAGAGAGAGAGAGAGATATTAAGGGAAAGAAAATTGAAGAGAGAGAATGAATGATGGATGTGTCCGGGGCTGAAAAAATTTCATTATAAATTACAAAACCAGTACAAGTTCAGAACAAAACAGGCTGCTATATCTATAGCTTATAGCAGCTAGGTATATCATATAGCTAACCATGGAAGAATTTGGTCGAACCCGTTAACCTTATTTCTCCCGCAACAGTACTTTGTTTTTGTTCATCTGGAAGAGAAAATTAATGGGATCATGGACATGCATGATATATAGCACTACCATTTGTGCAGGAATAATTTTGCTAGTAGATCTTGATAATTGCTTCTTTGAAATTGATCGAAACTTCAACCATAAAAGATAACCTAGCACAGAAGATTTATAATGATATGGGTTTTTGGGGAATTTAACTGTACACAACTTTAACCCCCTTTTTTTTTAATTACAAATAGATTATTTCCCCGACTCGAACGGTAATCTGAACTAAGACTTGACCGGGCCGGGCCAAAACGTCGATTCGATGATCATTCCTAGCGCCCACTTGTATGAGAGGAATCATAATTTGAAGATAAAAAATGATTCATTTACAGTTGAGTCTAGCGAGTACTTTACTTTAACATTTGATGCTGTCCTTTTAAGAATCTTGAGTGGTGCAACTTCGCTCAAAGACAATCCCTTTAAGGATATTTCAACGTACTTCAAAACCTTACACTGATGTATCGTTTGATATAGAATTTGAAGAGCTTATAAGTTAGCTTATACTCTCACTGTAACACTTAGTGCCCACTTGGATGAGAGGAATCATAATTTGAAGATAAAAAAGATCCATTTACAGTTGAGTCTAGCGAGTACTTTTACATTTGATGTTGTCCTTTTAAGAATCTTGAGTGGTGCAACTTCGCCAAAGACAATCCCTTTAAGGTTATTTCAAAGTACATCAAAACCTTACATTTATGTATCGTTTGATATAGAATTTGAAGAACTTATAAGTTAGCTTATATTCTCACTGTAAAACTTATAAACTACCTTGAAAATTTGATTTTTAGCCTAAGGTTCTTACCATATGCGGGATTAAACACAATAATTTAAGACAAGTCCTAATTATTATTTATATGATTAACAAAATCATCAAACACCCTAAGTCTAATAATTATAAATCAACACAAATAAAACGAAAGTAGAAAAATAAAATCAACAAAATTTTTTTTATTAACGAAGTGGAAAACTCGTGCGAGTAAAAAAAATATTTCGAGTATCTAGGCTACCGACCAAAATCCACTATAACGAGAAAACTTATAGTGATGGTATAAGACTTATGGTAGCAACTGTGCCGACTCTAATACCTCTAGACTGTAATAACCCGAAGAACTCCTCGAGTCCGCACCAAGCGGCCTTCTTCAGAACCTTTGAAGTCTCTAAGCGAATCAACCCAGCGAATTCATAACGCTAGAACTCCGACTACCAATATTCCTCCTTAAGAACTCTGAAGGCTCAGGAAATTAGGTTAGGGTTGTGTTTTTATGTTGATAGTCACTCAAAAATCAATCACACCAAAAAAAAAAAAAAAGACATGGAAACCAAAAAAGTCTTTTGGGTGAATTGTAAGAAGGTTGAAAACAAATAAAGTTGTAGCTCATAATAGTGTGTTTCCAACCATTATTAAGGTGACTCTATGTTTGTTTATATAGGTAGGGTAAAGTTTGGCTATTCCTTGTGCAAAACTGGCTCAAAAATGCGTCCAAAATAATCAAGTCTCGTAATCTCGTTCGAACACCCATCAAACGCAAGTCGAACACGTACTGTTCAGAAAACTCGTTCAAATATAGTTTCGAACACACCTCGAACGTAAACACACTGGAAGATTTTGTTCGCACGGGAAGATGAATGCACTACGTACGGGAACCTACTGCCAAATTTTGTTTGAACCCAAATACGAATGTGACACGAACGCCACTCGTTTGAACATAAACACGAGCGTAGCACTAACGCATATATGTTATCTTCATGCATAGTCTACCAAATACCAGTCCAATTGCTCTAAGATCTTCGAGACTCATTATAACTCAACTGAACTTGTTTTGTTGTGGATATTGCCAACAATAATGAAACTAACAATCTCCCATTTGGCATTCCGTGACAAAACTATTACCTAATACAAAGACTATGATAAAAGACCCAACAAATAAAATTGTCAATTGTCAACCATCAAAACAGTGACTTATTATAATATGACTTAATCTAATACCTAATCAAGTAGTCTTGATGCCACCTCAGCCACTAATCTGCCCATCTGAAACATCCACAAACATCAAAATATCGTGAAAAGCATAGGGAATATAAAGAGCATATAAAAACAGGAGATAAAAATGAAATAATAATCTCATGCATGTAAAGATAGACTCCCCCTTAATCCTACTCTCCCTTTTTGTCACAAAATGACATTAAAAAAAATGATAAAATAACATATCAATCACATGCAAGAAGGGTTTATTGAAATGAATAAAAAAACAGGTATTATCATTAGCCGGGAATGAATAAAAAAAAATATATATATATATATTTTAATTTAGAGATAATGATATATAGATTTTTATAATTTGACAAAATGGTCATAAAAGAACCTATTATTTTAAAAATAATAATAATAACTCATTTTGAGACACACGAGCCTTTTTTAAAAAAAGAAAATCTTGGAGGTCTATATGTCCTAAAAAAAAATCAATATGGCCATTTTTGAAAACAAGAGTTTTTCTATATATTAGAGCAAATCTTGAGAATTTATAAATCTTTTCCCATTAGTTTATGATGCTTCGCTTTACATCGCTTTAAAGTGCAACTCATATTTCATATAATGATAACAGAAATTTCTATTCCTTGATTTTTTTTAAGGAGATTTTTTTTTTAATCCCATCTCATGTTAAGTGGAATGTCACTTGCTGAAAATGCCACTTACCCATGAAATACAAATATTCAACACAAAAGACATTTTTTTTTTGAAGAATAATTTAAAGTATTTTTTTTTATAAGGGAATATTGTTACAACTTTAAAGCCACTTTTGCCCTGCCAAAAGGTCGCTGACCTAGAAAGAGACCGAGGTTGACTATATTTTTCCTCCCCAATAAATTCAGAAGCCTCAGGTTGCCATGCCCAGCATCACCTGTGTTGTGTAGTGTCACTTGAATTGTGTGAAGCAGAAATTTCAAGCCACCCATTTCAATTTGCCGCGTCACATACTCCAAGAAGGTAAGTTTCAATAACAATATATGATACTATTACATATTTTTTTTTTCAAAAATAAAAATAAAAATTATAATTGATTAATTATGTTATGACATAACCCATATTTCGATTTTGTTAAAAAAAAAAATAGGTTCATCATGAGACTTTCCATGCTAATGGCGAATCAAATTACACCAACTCCAGCACTGAATATACCACCAACAGGAAGGCTGAAAATGGGACTGTTGCTTCCCAGGCGACAAAAAGAGAAGGTTTTGATCTTAATGGGGGCGACAGGAACTGGAAAATCCCGACTCTCAATCGACCTGGCAACTCAATTTCCTGCAGAAATCATAAATTCGGACAAAATGCAAGTTTACGAAGGGCTCGACACTGTCACCAACAAGATCACAGAGGAAGAACAGAGCCGTGTCCCTCACCATTTGCTAGGAATCCTACCTCCTAATTCAGATTTCACAAAACAGAATTTCTGTAACATGGCTTCGACTTCCATTGAATCAATTTTGAATAAAGGGAAGCTTCCAATAATCGTTGGAGGCTCCAATTCATACATTGAGGCTCTGGTTGACGATCCGGATTACAAATTCCGATCAAAATACGATTCCTGTTTCATCTGGGTCGATGTGAGAATGCCATTGTTACATTCATTTGTGTCACAAAGAGTAGACAGGATGGTCCAAAACGGCATGATTGATGAAGTGAGAAAATTCTTCGACCCAGAAGCTGATTATACAAAGGGAGTGAGAAAAGCAATTGGGGTTCCGGAATTTGATCTCTATTTCAAAACTGAACAATTTTCGGACGAAGAGACTCGAGCGAGGGTACTGAAACAAGCCATTCAAGCAGTGAAAGACAACACATGCAAATTGGCGTATCGCCAATTTGAGAAGATACGTAGGCTGAGGAACATCAAAGGGTGGAAAATACATCGTGTTGATGCAACAGAAGTGTTTCGACGACGTAATCATTATAAGAAGCAGCGTGAGCTCGAGGCGTGGGAAAAGCTTGTGGCAGGCCCAAGCACTAGCATAGTTGCAGAATTTCGGTACGGTGTGTCCATGGAGGTCCCGCCAGCTCCTGTAGCAGCAGCCATTAGAGATCATAATAATATTACGCAATGCCTTGTGGCATAAATAATTCTTCACAATAATTGTGACAACAATAAAGGGGTTATTATTATTAATCTAATCAGTTTTGTCCTGAATATCATAGCTATTATAGGCATTAGGCGGTACTGAATTGAAGTTTGTGTTAAACTTTTTATAAATGATAATTGATAGTTGTTGGATAATAATTTAAATATATATGAATTTTTACTGTATATTATTATTAAAACACACGTGAAAGAAAATTATAATAAATTTAGCATGGTTCATCTTAATATTGAATCTAAATTTTTATTATAGACTTATCGTTCTAGTGTGTTTACTTTATTATAATTTGAATGAAGTGGGTTTTTTTTTTAATAAAAATTAAGAGTGGGTAAAACTCAAATTTAATATATTTGTTTATCCCGTTAGCTCTCTAAGATGAAGCGAGTTTATATATGTTAAAGCAATTATTTCTTTTATCTTATCATATTTATATCCTCCATTTTATCATCACAAAAAAAAAAAAAAAGGTTCCTCCTAAAATTTATCTTATTATTAGTTACATTATCTCCATTAAGTAGTGGTCTAAATCGACTTAGTAGCATGTGATGCAACTTTATCCGGAAAAAAAAATAATGCAGCAATAATGTAAGTATAATATTACTACATTTACATTTTTCGAATTTATAGTTTAAATCTTATCAATGCGGCCCTAAATTTTGGACCCTGATTTTAGCCCAATTTTTTGGTCTCAGTCAGCCATCTTGCGTATTGTTCCCAAGGTCACCCCTGTAACTCATCTTACTGAAAAAGCTTGGTAAAAATTCAAGACTATTACGTTGGGGTGTCAGAAAAATTTGAGCCCCGCTACTCAGAAAAGTTCGAATAATATTACTTATCAAGACGCCCTTAAATTTTGGGAGTTCTATACGAGTTTTTAAATATGTTGTCCCTTATCAATAAAAAATAATTAATTTTAATAAATGTAACCACTATCATAAAAAGCACACAAAAATTTATATCAAGTCACATTCCATATCTATTCACACAGCCCATTCAACCAACCAACGGGTATAAAATATTCATATTCGATCTTAATGTATTGTCAGAAACCCGTGTCGGATTTAAAAAAAAACTATTTTAAT
The DNA here is from genome assembly GCA_019454045.1 of Zanthoxylum bungeanum. Classification (NCBI taxonomy): domain Eukaryota; kingdom Viridiplantae; phylum Streptophyta; class Magnoliopsida; order Sapindales; family Rutaceae; genus Zanthoxylum; species Zanthoxylum bungeanum. The sequence continues at coordinate 55,340 of SKCR01024027.1, read as the reverse complement.
AGATTTTAATGCTTAAAAAATGAAAATAAAATTTAAAGGTTATAGATGTATGTATTTAGAATTAAAAATATATATTAATTTAAAAAACTTGAGGCGGTGCATAGATGATTTGCTAAAATTGAGGTGGTGCACAAAGAATTTTCTAAAGTAGATGTGGTGTAAAGAGAATTTCATTTAACAATGTAAATTAAACGTGGGTAATATAGTCTTTTAACATAAAATATTTCACAATTTACTTTACTGTGATACTAAACATAAATTCGAGATATTTTAGTATAATTGTCATAAATCTTTAGTAATGATATGCATTTTTACCTAACTAGAGGTGGTTTGTGTATAATTTCCCTTATTTAAAATAGTAACTTTAAAAATTAAGTTTTGAATATTTAAAATTATTTTATCATTATATATATATATATGGATTAAAATTTAGTTCTTATAGAATAGTGAGGTAGTGGAAAAAAAAATCTTTGAACTTTTGTGGCAGCGGCTACAATCCAGCGCACGCAAGAGCATATTGCCGTACAGAGCAGGCATTGACTTCAGTAGAATCAATGGGTACAAAGTTATTTTTTGATATTTCTTTCACATCAGGTCCCACCTTTTATATGGTGCTAACCCACGATCATGATTGATTTTCAAAATTCGAATAATATTTCTTTCATTTTTTTTTTATATTCCCATTCTCAGTCTCTCTTTTTCTTTCTTTCTTTCTTTCTTTTTTTTTTTTTTTTTTTTTTTTTTTGCTTATCACAATTTTAGCATAACAAAAGAATAATGAAAGATCACTAACTTGTATTATATATGTTTGTTTGGTTATGAATGATTAATGATATGAGTGGGAAATATTGAAGAACAAAAGTAGAAAATTACGGGTGGCAAAACGAATTAACGAATCGAATTTGTATCGAATCTTAAACGAATCGAATTAAAATGTGATGAATTCGTATTCGATTCGTTTATTAAACGAATACTAATATCATGATTCGTATTAAACGAATCAAATACGAATATTCGTTTAGTCATGATATTATTCAATAACATAATTTACCATAATTTATTTACATTAATTTTTTATAAATATATACATATGAAATATGTTGTAAATATATTTACTAAAAATACCTCATCAAATATCGACAATATTTTTTTTCTATGGTAATTAACAATAATTTCTCGAAACTTAATTGAAAAATAATAATAACTAGTAAAAGAAAATAATAAAACGAATCCTAAATAAATCAATAAGCTTAAATTCATATTTGATTCGTTTAATAAACGAATTGAATCGAATCGAATCGAATCGACTCATTTATTAAACGAATCAATTTTTCCAAACCTGTATTCGCTTTAAAGCGAATCGAATCAGACGAATAAACGAATCATGAGTCACATTACCACCCCTATAGAAAGCCGAAAAGAATATAGAAAGTATTATTGTAATAAAATGGTAAATTGTTTCCTAAAATTAATAGTAAGAACAAGAGAACCAAAATAAAAAGTGTGAAAAGAAATTCACTTTTAAGGTGGTATCAATATATCTATCTTGATCAATCGCATTCAACTTTTAACCTCATTGGATAAGGTCTGCTTTGCCTTTGAGAATCCACGCTTTATTATTTTATGGTTCTGAATTGTTACAATCTACAGATATTGTGACCTAGGATCTACTGAAAATTGGAATTCATATATACTTATAGTACAGCATAAAAGTTTCTCGAACATAGCTCGGAAATCTATGTCAATTGGGTTGGCAATGGGCCGGGCCGAGATGAAATTTGTGAATCCGGATCCTTTCTTGTTTATGAAACTGAGATGAAAAACCGTTTTGGTCTCATCTCGTTATATTTTTCAGGATAAAAAATTGTTCCAGTCCCTAACGCATCCCGTTAAATTCCGTCTTGTTTGAATTTTCGAGATATATTTTTTATTCTGTCCCATCCCATTTTTAAAATGAGACATAAAATTATGTCCCAAATCCCATCCCAAACGAGATGGGATCGCGTTGAGACGAGACATGACGGGAAAAATTATCATCTCTAATCTACTCTTACCACTGACCCACTGCGAGGCCAAGGACTTGATGAGAATCCATGTTTTTTTTGAAAACATTGGAAACCTCACCGTCAAACCACCCGACTCGAGTTTAAGCGGAGCGGGTAAAATCCTCGGCAGTCTTAGGCTCTTACAAAAAATGACAATCAAATTTTAAATCATTTGTCACCGAACCACACCCCTTGAAGCGAGAATCCATGCTTTACCTACCCATAAAAGGATAAAAATGTTATCTTCCCCTTTTGTCTTTGGCTAGTAAATAACTAAAGAAAATGGCACAACACGTAAAAAGGGAAAAGTGAAAAAAAAAAAAAAAAAAAAAAGGAAAAAAAAAAGGTTAATGCATATTTTGTTGGCCTTTTCTTTTCTTTTTTTTTTAAAAGATATGCAAGATGTATGGATAGGTTCTGATTCTGGACCGCCATCTAAAGAGAAGAGAAGAGAAGAGATTCTTCTATATACTAAGATGTCAAAAAAAGGTTCACATAGTACAGCAAATTGGAAGTAGTCAATTATTCGTTTTGAAGACGAAGCTAAACTTTGAATAAACTTTTGTTCGTTTTGAAGATGAAGCTAAACTTTGAATAAACTTTTGTTCGTTTTGAAGATGAAGCTAAACTTTGAATAAACTTTTGTCAATCAGACACTATCTTTTGTTTTCCTTTGGTGTATTGTTTTAGCGTTTGATGATAATTGTAAAATATTCTCTATCAAATATAAGGTTGGTAATCGGTTCAGACATGTCTGGTCCCATCTTGAATCTTATATTGGTTTTTATTTTGTCTCAAATCTCGGAACAAATGATTTAAATTCTTAAATTGCGGTCGGAAATTAAGATATTTTAAGCAAAAAATCAAGATTTGGAAAGAAAAATCATTTCAAATCCCAACCGAAATAATCCTATGAAATGATAAGAGAGATTGAAGCTTCATTAAGTCGATGCGAAAACGTCTGATGCAAATACTATGTCACAGTATTTTGGTTCTTTTGTAGTGAAATGAACACTTGAAAAATCTTTTTTCAATTAGCAATCTCAATTATTCATCTGAATTTAGATGGACAAGAATACCAAATCAGCAGTTAATTGTAACTTGGCTATAGGAACATAATACATTATCACGAAATCCAGCAGATAGGCTGAGGTTATGTAGCACCACAAATTAATTCACCTTAAACATGGTAAAACCAGACAATAACATAATAACTTAATAAGAAGTAAGCATGATAATGTGTCAATTAAAGGCGTAGCCGCCCACTGCAAGAATAGGTAACGTTGCAAGAGTCATCAACAATGACAGTGTACTCGTGCACAGGCCTGGCGAGGAAGACAGGTAAACGAACCAACAAGTCACAAACACATTCATTATCAACCTCCTTCAGCCAACGGCAACATCTTTCTTCCTCAGGCGTCTCTTTGTGCGATCCCTGATGCCTGTGTCTGTGCCCGTGTCCGTGATGCACTAATTCATCATCATCAGGAAGAGGAGGGGGAGGAGAAGGAGGGATGGCAGGGGAGGTTGGGGAAGGAGGTGTTACAGGTAGTTCTGCATCGTATGGTAGCATTGAACATGCATAGTTCACTAGAGCGAACTGGGAGGCACATAGCGGCCGGGGTGGCGGAAGCGGGCGAGGAGGCGAAAGCGGCAGTGGAAATGGCCTTGGCCTTAGCTGACATTCCATCGGGGGAAGGACTGCCAAAACAGACACAAAGAGTGCTACAGCAAGAATCTTGTCTGCATCCATGTTATCTATCTTTGATTTAATGAAGAAAAAATGGTGAGAGGAAATCGATATTTCAGATTTGTTGTTGCATCTATTTATATAAGTGGATTCATAGTTTTCATGCAAGTTTATGAAGAATTAAAAAATGGAAATGATTATGGGAAAGTTTCAGGTTACAATTGGTTATGCATCTTTCATTCACTTTGTGTGGCCATTTTTTAGGTGATGTACAGTCTTTTACCTAAGAGTTGTTGCATGCCAACAACTTTGTTCCTACTAAGTGAGCTGAAAAGAGAAGCCCACAAGAGGAAAATATATAAAGTTAGCTAGCAAGAAAAGATATTACCCATCCACAAAGGATAGCTTAGTTGGTTTAATTCTTGTAGTGAAAGCAAGATGTCACGGGATTCAAGTCATAGGAGATACATTTGGGTGGGGTGGGGTGAGGGTCCAAGACATTACTCTGTTTTGCAGAATATATATGTGAATGCACAAGTACTTTTAAAAGGATGAAAATGAAGGTAGTAAATATCGCTTGCTCTATGGAATTCAAGTAACTTGGATGTTGTCTATTATATGAGTAATGAAATGAAAAAGGAGAAGAACAAAATGCACCAAGATAAGTTCTGTTATCCATATAAGTGCAAACAATCATGTGAAGCGTGAGTTTCTGTGTTAGGATTTTGCTTTGAAAGAAAATTCTGTGTTTGGCTTTATAAAGGTCTGCACTCTGCATCCAGTGGTCGAACAACATCCCATTTATCACAAGTTAATCGAAATATGATTAGCATGGAGGAAGAGGAAAATGTTGAAAAATCATTAAAAGCTCATCATCAATGAATAAGCTGATAAAATGTACCAATTTATAAGTAAGACTCTAAAGTTGATATATAAAAAATGCGGGTGTAAGCTGAAAATCTTCACTTCTATGGTACATGCAAGTCAGGTTGAGGGAAAAAAATGTATCTTTTGGTTGTTATTTCAGACTCTAGTCAAGAACAACTTTGTTTCAAACCTTATATCACAAGAAAAATCAAACAATCTAATTAATTATCTGCCAACCTGGATATTACTGTATCCCGAAAGCATCAGACATACATCTACGTCTCAGAGCTACTAAATATCTGACTCCAATTGGTTTTTGAAGAAGACAAAAAGGTTTGGCATCCGTTGCTGGTTAATTACTGCAAGTGACACCAACAAAAGTGTGAACAAGAGATGAAATTCTTTTCGTCTCCAAAAAGAGGGTGGAAGACTAAAATCTGAAAGAGATGACATGCAACTATGTGTTGATGGGATAAAAATGATTCTAAAACATGTTTTTATTAATGGCAAATTGGCAATAAATCAAAGCAAGCCATGACAGGATCAGAAATCCTGAAAATGTTGGAGTTGAAAAAGTAGCAGACATATTGAAGTCCAATCGAGCTACTAGTGTAGCATCAGAGTTGCACAATGTTTAAGATTCATCGATCTCCAAAAATTCGAATTCTTCATCCTTTGGAGTCTATTTCACATACAAAAATCAAACTAAGAACTCCATTACTTAAGAGAGTGAAAATGTATGATATTTAATAGAAACCAATACACTGCTTACTAAATGCACAACAAACAAGTGCACACACAGCTTAAATGTGATATGCAAGTCATAACTGAGTCCAAAATATCAGAGCTCAATTATCATATAAAATAACACACAATTTCTACTAGAAAAACCCTATCCTATCTGATTATATATCACATTGCATGCAGGAAACACATAAAACAAAAAACAAATCGATGCTTGTGAAACAGAAAATTTACAGAGCATGGATAAATCAACTTCTGTTAATGTTGTCATGTCAAAAGCAACCTAGACACATGAACATATGAAAATACCATAGTTTTAGTAACAACATATAAAGAATTCAATGACTTCAAAATTCTTATAATATCTTAAAACAAAAATCTCAGCCCGTCCAACAGTGGACCTAAAAAAAGGTACATTTATGCAAAAGGAAAGAAACAAAGACACAGCACTTCAGATTTTTAAAGACAAAATATAAAGCTGAATTTCAACAATCATTAAAGCTTTAAATTAAACCTTCTATACCTGTGATTGAGGATTTCATTGCTAGACTACAGCGGCATCATATCAAATTCCTTGGTCTTTCAGATTCACATCTATTCATCATACTCTAAGCTCATCCAATTTTCTTAAGGCCATCATTTCCAAAACATTCTTAACGTCCTCCCTTTGCAACCTCAATAACTCAATAAACCTATCTTTAATCTCAAGCAATGGATCCCTATCAATCAACTCACTATCTTTATATGCCTCCCTCAAATATCGCAGTCTTAGCTAGCGTTTGGTTGAGCGTCGGACCAACGTTAATCTAGCATTTCGACGCTCTACGCTAGCGTTAACGCTCATAGAACCATAATCTCACAACATAAGCTTAATTTTTGACGCTAGCTTATACTCTCGGACAATAATAAACCCTTAATCCCTTCTTTCAATGACAAATAACAAATTCCCGAATGCCTTGTGAAGAACACACTTGAAAATGCATTTGAAAACCTATACTCATCACTAAACTTCCCCAATCTAAGCACAAGAACACTCTTAAAAATCGACGGAGATGACAGCCCATCAAAAACCCCAACAGTTCTTTTCTCCATTTCCTGCGAAAATTGATCTAAAATCCACACATCCTCATACAGAGATATAAATCTAAATTAATTAAAAAATCATTAGGAAACCCAAATTCTCTCTTCACAAATATATATATATATATTTCTTTCCTCTTCAAGAAAATCTCTATGACATGGGCACAAGAACAAAACGGCATCGGATTTTGGTTTGATTCAATCATAAGTGTAGAAGAGACTTGGGAATCGGTTAAGAAAAGTTTTAATTTTTGGCGTTTTTCAAGGTAACGGAGCGGGATGACTTGACCCGGTTCGTTTACGACTTCCTTGACGACCCGGGTACAGATCTTGTACTGTGTATCGTTCTCGTCTGTTCGCAACCGCATATGTAAATAAATTATCCAACTCGCCCTCTGCGAGTTTTAATTTTCATTATCAAATCCGTACCTGCATATAAAAATAAATTATCAAACTTGCATTGGTACCCAAAGGATTTTTTGCGGAATTTTGAAATATCATATAAAAATAAATTTTCCGTGATAAAATATTCAACATCTATAATATGAAAACCAAATTAAACATTATATTAAACATCTATAATTTTTCACATGTCAATGGAATTATGAAGTAATAAATATTAAACAGAATATTAGATCAAAAGCAAATAAAAAAATGATAAAGTTGACCAAAAAAAATTAACTACAGATTAAAACAATACAAGACCAGAAGTAATTCAAAAAAACGATAAAGTTAACTACATAATGTGAGTCCTTTTATATAGGTGGATTTTCTTTGCCCTAAAAAATATAGAACAAAAAAAATTAAGTCTGCGAATTTTGCTTAATTACCAAACCCGCAGCGGGTTTTGTTTTAATTTACCAAACCAACACCAAATCTGCTTAAATATTTACCAAATCCTACCCATTGCAAGCAGGTTTTTAAGGGTTTACGGGTTTGTGGGTGAAATTGTCATCTCTACCACAACCTTCTATCTAGAAATGGATTTGATATGGTCAGTGAAATCTAAATTTTCACACGTGTCTAGTATAAGAAAAAATAGATCCCTGAAATTAAAGATGTTAACTTGAATAGCGCTCACATTTTGAGAGCGTTGACTACATTTTTAATTATAATTTCATATCACAAAAAAAACCTAATAAGATTTTAAGTAATAAAATTTTAGGTATTCATCTTGTAAAATAGGTTTCTTATTTTAATCGGAAATTAGATTTTTATTTTATAATAGGTTTCTTAATTTAATTATACACTTTAATAACAAAAAATTATAAAGATATTTTATTATTATAATTTAATAATTGTAGACACTGGATTTCGCCTTCGGTCCATAATCGAGAATTTGTATGATAGGCACTAGCGATCCTGCAAAACAAAGGTAGAGTGAGCGAAGAGTTTCTCCCAACCGGTGTGGTGGGTGTCGTATGCACTCTGACACTCAAGTTAGTAGTGAAGACGAGTTGTAAATAAAGAGATAGGAAGGTCTGAGGTTGCCTTGACCTCCGTAAACTGCTGTGAGGGCGATGGGCCGGTGTTTAGAGGGTGGTATACTTCGAGAGCTTAAGTAAGAATGCTTCAGCTTAAATGAATATGATTCTGAATCTACTTCATTTTATAGGTTGATGAATATTTTTTTATTGGAATAAGAGTAGTATTTATGATGGTGGCCCCACTAACATGTTAAATATTTGGCTTTTGGTGTTGAATCGGCTAATTATGCAGAAAAATAATTAATTTATAAAAAGATATTTTTTGGTTGGGGATGGATTGGAAAATGAATGAGATACCAAGTAGGTTTTGACCAAGATTGGGTTTGGAAAGTCAATTGGATCATTGGCACAAACTTGGTCCGGATACTGTTCGAAGGAATTGGGCTCTATTTGTCATAGGGCCTATAGTGAAAATATAAATATTCCATTGACCCAAATTTGGCCAGTAAAGTTTGTCCCATACTCTTGAGTACTTGTCTTGGAGATTATTCGACGAGTATTTCGTTTGGGGTTTGATTAAAGCATATAAGTGTACCTGGATGTTGACGTCGTTTGGACCTGTCAAAGGTCATATCATGCTGATGGAGCTAAATAAATAACTGGGATGATCCTCAGTCGACCAGATCTGGATGTTGGTATCGCTTGGACTTGTCAAAGGTCATATCAAGTTGATGGAGCTAAATAAATATCATGGATGATCCTCTGTCGATCAGACCTGCAATGATCTGAGAGATAGTCATGAGCCATCAGGAGTGACCCTGTCGATTGGACCGTATGAAGGTCTAGGATTATCTCCAATCGACTCGTTTTGAAAAGGTCCAGAGGAGTCTTCTGTGTTGTCTGGACTAGATGAAGGTTCAGGTCCTGATCTTAACTCGACATGAGCCATGGGAAATATTCCCATCGACTGGACTAGATGAAGGTCTAGGATAATCTTCAGTCGACCAGACCTGAGAAGGTCCAGAGGAGTCTTCTGTGTCATATGGACCAGATGAAGGTCGAGGTCTTGATCTTGACTCGACATAAGCAATGGGGAATATTCCCATCGACTGAACCAGATGAAGGTCTAGAATAATCTCCAGTTGTTGGATAATATGACCCATAGCGTCACTATTTGTACAGATCACGGGTGTTGTACAAATTAACTATGTGACAAAGGAGATTGCACTCTTATCATTGTGATTAGATCACCTTAGATGTATAAATGATTAGAGGTCCCTATGATTATTCCTGGACGGAGAATGATATGAGACAGTATCAGTCCACGAAGGATTAATCATTAAATATCCCTAGCCGGAGTATTATCGAGACAGGACATCGATAATGCGGAATAGGCTAGTATTGCACTTGTGCGCGTTGTGAGGGCACAACGGCATAATTCTCATATATTTAAGTATTAGATACTTATGCAAGTGCGATAGGAGGTTGTGTTTCACCGATGGTACGGGGGAAACAGCTTCGCTCTGGATAGACCCCTCGGAATCCCATTGGTATTATGACTATGTGTCTATGGGAGTCCGACATCAGGGTAGGTGTATTTGGTCTTAACCTGAGACTTGCACCGCTAATGCTTACGACAATCAATATACTTTAGTTGAGGTCGTCTAGGACTCTAACCGGTTCTATGTACGCCAACTGCTGGGTATATTGAGAATCGTAGAGTATTGGGTGTGATGTCAAGACGGAAGTATCACTTCAGTCATAGTGGAGATGATGTCACGCAGGATACGGTATTAGTGCTCTTAAGTGTTGCGCAACCATCGGGATATTATGACTAGGTCATGCATATCCGATTATAGAGACTAGTTACCAGACATCCGACATGTGCTTCGGACGGGGCAGACACTTATCCAGCCCCAGCCCTAGCACGTGACTATCCGATACTGGGCCGATATACACAATACTACGGTATACTACGCTTGATACAGATCTTAAATATTCTTAGATGGATATGACCGGAGAATTGGGTAGACTTCGTGCTTTGCTAGAAGCCGATGTGTCTCGTAAATCGGTAGTAGAACGTAGTACTTGGTACGTACGTGATTCGGATACTCGACGACCGTATTTGCTGCCGAATTATCCGGGGATCTCATGGGTCGCTTCCCAAAGATTCACCGATGACGTATGACTCGCACTTTTATTAATCTGGGATTAATGTGATGAAAGAGAAAATTAATCTGGGATTAATTACAGAGATATTTTATATGGGATAAAATATCAATTTAAAGAGAGAGAATGATTAATTTGGAATTAATCGAGGAATTAATATATTTGATATATTAAATGAAATTGGATTTCGACGCGGAATTAAAATTAGATTTTAATTCGGGCGAGCGAATTAATTTAGAATTAATTCGTTAGCGACGTGAATAGTGATTTCGCTAGGCGTAATCATTTAATTACGACGCGACGGAAAATTCGTTAATTTAGAATTAGCGAATCCGAGCCCGAGATTATTTGCGAGCGCATTCGCATTTCGAATTCGAGTGCGGCACGCAAGTCAAATCAAGCGTCAAATCGCTAGTCGCATCTAGCGTCACATCAAGCGTCAAATCATGTCACTTTGAGTGATGTGACAATTGATTAGATTGATTGATTGAGTTGACTTGATGTAACTTGAGTGATGTGATGAGTGATGTGTGTGGTGTTGGCAATTAAAGCCAAATGTGTAGGAAATGAATTTGAATTTAATTCATGTGTATTAGATAAACATATTAAAAACAAAATAAGCAACAAATTTCAACTCTCTCTCTCTTCTCTCTCTTCTTCTTCTCCTCTCTTCACGCATTTTTTGTTTCTGTTTTGGCTAGGCAAAAACGTGAGCAGTAAAGGGAAGCAAGTGCGTTTTTTGATGCAAAAACAAGAGTGCTAGCACACTCCGGATCAATGCGAAGGTGATAGGGAAGTCCCCCCATGAGCCGGGAACGTTTTGATGAAGCTTGGAGCTCGTTTTTGATGTTCCAAATGGCGCCAAAACAGAAGCCAAAACTGCTGCAGTGGGCGCACATGAGACAGAGGGCAGTGAGCTCGTTTTGTTGCCCAAATCGTCTCTCAACCGCTCGATGTAAGTATTCCGCAACTTCGTCGTTGTATTCGCTTGTGTTTCATGCTTAGATTTGATCTTGGGACCTATAGAAAATACAACAATGGCATCAAGAGCTTGGGTTAAAAGCATGAAAATGTTTGGGCTAAAATTTGGGCAAATTTGATTTTGAGCATGATTAATGAAATTGGATTGGATTGATTAGTATGCTTAAATGTGTTATTATTGAGGATTGATTGGATCAATTTGTTGAAAAAATGTTTGGAATATTTTTCCCCAAATTTATCCCTTGGCCGAATTTAATAATGAATTTAATGTCTTGGGATTTTTGATTTTTGACAATTGGATGTGTGGAAATATTCGGGAATATGATTTGATGTCGATTGCGGAATCAATTGGATTGATGATTCGATTCGGACGTAAAATCCCCAAATTGCCAAGTATGTTATTTAGCATGAAATTTGGGTAAAATGAATTTGAGCATGTAATTATGAAATTGGATGATTAAGTATGCTTGAATATGTTTTAATTGATAATTGATTGGACAATTATGATTGATGAAATTATGTTTGGAACAAATTTCCCCAAAATGCTTGTGTTGGCCGAATTGATGAAGTGCCCTTATTGTCTTGGTATTTTGTTTTTTGATTCATTGGATGACTTGAAAACAATTGGGGATGTTGATTTAATGTTGATTTGGATTCAATTGGATTGGGTTTAAAGTTGGACATTAAAATCCCCTTTGGCCGAGACTTAATGTAGCATGTAATGGGTTTGATTTTAATCAAAATATGTTGGACATGATGATGATAATGAGCATGATTAATTGTATGAATTGATTTTGTTTTAGAAATGTTAATTGGGTGATTAATCATGATATACACTTTAGGTAATTAAATTGCGAAATTGGATTTGTGTAATTTAATTAATTGGGCTAATTTTGGAAATTGAGCTTGAATTGTTGTTATTGGGCTTATTGGGCTTTGTTGTACAAAGTTGGGTTAAGGCAAAATTGGATTGGATCCAATTGGGCCCAAAACCGCATCCATAAAGCCCAAATGCAACATAATGGACCTTTGTAATTTAATTGGGCCTAATGGGCCAAAATTAATTTAAAGGCTTATGGGGTAAATCCCGGATTGGACTTTGGTTGCGGGTTTGACCCGAGTTGACCAAAAGTCCACGCCTTAAGAAATTAATTAAAAGCCCATTGGACTTTAATTAAGTTGACGTTGGACGTTAATCGGGCTTTGAGACCCGTAACAATTAAATTTGGAATTTAATTCGTAAAAGGTTTATTAATAAGTGTGGTATTTAATTTGGAATTAAATAGTGAATTAGAATTAAATACAATTGAATTGGGTTTAATTGTGTAGTTTAATTTAATTCGGGAATTCGTACTTTAAGTACTTATTCGCAAAAACGAGTTTGACTCGAGCAAAATCAAATCGTTGTTTGAACATTGGATGATCATTAATTATCAGATTAATTAATTTGATTAGATTGATTGATAGCATGCTCTTGAATGAATACATGGTTGTGATGCATGAATAATGTATATCAGATGGATATTAGATGGGTGGGGCAATTTTAGAAATTGTTGTAATAAATTTGATTTATTAATTGGACCTGCGTGTCCAGCCTTATCACCTCCTATTCTTTGTATTCTCTTCTCACCTATTCCCCTCAATGTAAATGAGGTTTCTTTAGAAGTGTAGTGTAACGGGTAGAATAAATATTTGTGCTAGCGGGAGAGAGAAAGTGAGAGATTTGATCTAGGATCAATGTGTAAAATATCCATCCGCATATCATTATTATTTTATCATATGCGCTTTATTATGTGTTTAGAATGCATGTTTAAGGTGTATGATGATGAGACCTTAACAAAGATAATAAATTGGTTGCCAATTTGCACACGAAAAACCCTCATCAAATATCATGCGTTTTTCCTTCCATTGAGTGATTCTCACTCAAGATCCTAGATTGGCAGGGGTTGTTGGCCAAAGTCAAGCCCTTGTCCGTCGAAGATGTGTTTGAATCACGAGGCTTTGTTCCATATTGGTGTCTTGTCCAAGTTGTGGTTTGTTGGCCAAAGTCAAGACCACTTCTTGTCCATCGACATTGATTACGAAGCTTCCATGGTCAATGGGTCCGCGCTTGACTGGGATCATTAGGTTTGTTGTGCCAAAGCCAGGCCTAGTTGATTCAGAGGAAAAAGGTTAGGTAATACATTGGATGTATTGGCATATATAAGATATATGTTTCGGACTTGGATGTCCCCTACCGGATCTAGGAATTGGATTGGATCCAATCGATCTTAGAGATCTACCTAGTTAATTATCATACAATTTGTTGGCCAAAGTCAAGATTGTGTGATATTTAACGGGATCCTAGCCCACTAGGAAACACGGTTTCCCGAGTACTCGACAGAGGGTTAGAGGCTCGACGAAAAATAGTGGGAGGCAAGAATTGAATTTGCAATACTCGTTCAATTACTCGCCATACGCGCTCATTCAAATTATTTCGTCGTTAGATTAAATGTTAGTTGGACTAATATTTAAATTGTTGTTTTATTTAACAGTTGGACTGTATTATAGTTGATTATATATAATTGGATTATATTAATCAATATATTTGAATTAATTATTTCAGTTTACAGTTGATTTTATAATTGGATTATAGTAATCAATGTAATTGAGGTTAATTAATTTAGATTATATTTGATTATATAGTTGGACTATTATAATCATTATAATAAATAGTACCACAAATCGTTGATTAAATAGTTGGACTATTAGAATCAAGATAGATATGAAAGATTAGTGTTTAAGACATAATCCTGGGTGAAAATGTATTTAAACGACTTTAATTTTCAAATTGGGAATAATTTCAGGATGGTCCTGGAAAATAATAAGTTATTTTATTTGATAAATAAGCCTAAGATCGGAGTTAAGCAAATAAGTGGAACATGATATTTGAAATATTCATGTAATGATAACTTTAGTGCTTAATCCATAATACTTGTCATATAGACTCCTTAATTTCTTTATCAGAACTAAGGATTAGATTCTTAAAGTATGATATTGAAATTGAAGGATATTCAAAGATTAGATCTTGGAAGTACTTTTAAAATTGCAATAAATAATTCTTGGAGAATTAAAGACTATTCTCAAGGAGATAAAGTCAAAATTTGCAATTAGGCAAGTAGTGCAAGGCACACCATACTTCAATATTCTGGAAACCCGAAGCTTGGTCAAAGGCAACTGGAATATTGAAAATGACAAAGGCAAAATCATTATAGTCTTCTTGGAAGATAAATGACATATCCCAAAATGTCTGCACAATTGTGGCAAACGGAATCGCGAAGCGTGACTGTCGTTTGGACAAAGCAGACATGAAGGAATTGAAGACGAGCAAGGCTCTGACTTCAAATATGTTTGTCAAAATTATGTTCATTACTAGTATTAAAATTGGATTTTAGATACTTAATATGGTACATAATAAATATATATATATGCATGTTCAGAATCTGCTATGAGCAGGATTAGAGAACTTTATAATGTAACTAGTTTGACTAGATACATTATCTCTTTATCAGTGTTTACCCACTGCGGGTGAACCTTTATATTTTAGAACACTAAAGTGTTTTTATTATAAAGGATGATATTGAGATAAACACATTAGATGTGAATAACAGAATTTATATTTTGAATATAATAAATCTCAAATATATATATAATGACAACAAATAGCTCAAAATGATTTGATCAGAAGAAACTAATATGGCATTGTTGTCTGGGACACAATCGAACAAGACTCGTATATCCACACTTTCGAAGAGTGGGTACTCGGACTGTTTTGATTCCAATCAAATAAAGTCTACGAATCTAGTTTATTGGGCAATGTGCCTAAAACACTATTTACTTGGTAAAAGGTGTAAATGCCATCGATCTATTAGCCCTTGTTCATATTGAAAAAGTGGGCCCATGTCTAGCTAGGCTAGATATGGATATGAATATTTCGTGACCTATACAGATGTGGCATCGCGTAATGGTTGTGTGTTTCTTGAGAAGAACACAAATCGGAAACTTTTAGAGTTTCGACACGAAATAGACAAATAGATCGACTATAGTATTATACCGTCACGGTAAGACCGTAATGGAAAATACTTAAGCAATAAGTTTCTTATATACTTGAAAGAGTATAGTATTCTTTCAAATGAGGACTCCTCCCGGAACACGTCAAAGTGACGGTGTGTCCGAACGGATTAACCAAATCATGTTAGACATGATAAGGCTAATCATGAGTCGCTCTGAGCTACCATTTCCTTCAACGGATAAGTTTAACAGTGCAATAACTTATTTAGAATAAGGTTCCATAATAATCTGTTTGACAGATTACATATTAGATATGAACGGGAAAGAAACCGGGTTTCTCATTCCTGACCATTTGGGATGCTAGGCATATGTTTGGATGATACCAAACTAAAACCCAAATTGGATAAGTGTCAATTGTAGGCTATCCTAGGGATACCATAAGTATTGTATTTATACATCTCACCTGAGAACAAAGATTGTTGCTCACCATGCAGTTTTCCTGAGAGGAATACAGACATGCAGTGGTAAGTGGGAGGATAGTAAAACTCGATGAAAATCAGAGTAATACTATCAAGGCACCTATTCCTAATGGAACATAAATAGTTCATCAAGGATGAAACTATTCCATTAATCTTCGAATACACAAGAACCACGTAGATCGGAGAGAGTCAGAAAACAACCTGGGGTATGAGTTTCTGATCTCACCTCATAAAGATGTTAATCTTTTAAGGTATACCAACTGATTACGTATGAGGTAGTGATACAAGGTATCGACTCCCTATTATGACAAAGTGTCATGAGTCCGAAATGGATTCCATGTATATCAACAAGTTTGGATACTAGTTGTTGTACCATAAGACATTGTGCCTATTGGTACTTTATAAGTCTTCGAGGAAGACATACATGGAAGGAAACATACCAACGTACTAAGCTAGGCTTGTAAACAAAAGGTAGAGTTATCAACATTGTGTTGATTCCGACGAAACCTTTTACATGTTGCCATTGTAAATCCATTTGGATAATGCTTGCTAAAGCTGTGTATTTCATTTATGAAATATGACAGCTTAACGGAAAATCGCTTCCTGAAAAGGAAACCTTTCGGAGGATGTTTATAACATCCGTCGGTTTTTGTCGTACCATAACAAGCAAACAAGGTTTGCAGGTTATTCGATCTATGTTTGGATTGAAGCAAGCATAGGTTATAGGAATTATCGTTTTGATGTAATCATAAAGGAGTATGATTTATTCAAAACATATGATTCTTGTGTATATAAAAGGGTTAGTGGGAGTGCAATGACATGAATGCCATGTAAGATAATGATAATATGTCATTTCTTGGAAATGATATTCCCATAAAATAATCGGTGAAAGCTGGGCTTTCCTGATAACGACTATGGTCGTAACAAAGGTAAATACAATAGTATAACGGTACAGTGAGCTGGAAATCTTCCAAGCAAGATACTGTTGCCGGATAAACAACAAATGCGGATTATTACTGCAGCTGAGGCAGCAATAGAAGCCATTTGGATCGATAATAAATCTAATTAGATTAGATATAGTTCTGTTAGCGGCTGAGCTAGGCGTCAGCACAGGCTAAGGAATTAAAGGTCTCATCGACGATCCAGATATATACTTCTATATTCATCTGATTCGTTCGGATCATACATCGTGACGATGTGATGATCGTGTAAATCGCGTCAGTTAATAATCATGCAAATCCGCTGACGAAAATCTTTTCTCAGCAATTTGAGCGAACCGTACATAGTTCGGGTGTTAGACACTCGAGTGACTGGCTATGTGCCAAGTGGGAGATTGTTGGATAATATGACCCATAGCGTCACTATTTGTACAGATCACGGTGTTGTTGTACAATTAACTATGTGACAAAGGAGATTGCACTCTTATCATTTGATTAGATCACCTTAGATGTATAAATGATTAGAGGTCCCTATGATTTATTCCTGGACGGAGAATGATATGAGACAGTATCAGTCCACGAAGGATTAATCATTAAATATCCCTAGCCGGAGTATTATCGAGACAGGACATCGATAATGCGGAATAGGCTAGTATTGCACTTGTGCGCGTTGTGAGGGCACAACGACATAATTCTCATATATTTAAGTATTAGATACTTATGCAAGTGCGATAGGAGGTTGTGTTTCACCGATGGTACGGGAAACAGCTTCGCTCTGGATAGACCCCTCGGAATCCCATTGGTATTATGACTATGTGTCTATGGGAGTCCGACATCAGGGTAGGTGTATTTGGTCTTAACCTGAGACTTGCACCGCTAATGCTTACGACAATCAATATACTTTAGTTGAGGTCGTCTAGGACTCTAACCGGTTCTATGTACGCCAACTGCTGGGTATATTGAGAATCGTAGAGTATTGGGTGTGATGTCAAGACGGAAGTATCACTTCAGTCATAGTGGAGATGATGTCACGCAGGATACGGTATTAGTGCTCTAAGTGTTGCGCAACCATCGGGATATTATGACTAGGTCATGCATATCCGATTATAGAGACTAGTTACCAGACATCCGACATGTGCTTCGGACGGGGCAGACACTTATCCAGCCCCAGCCCTAGCACGTGACTATCCGATACTGGGCCGATATACACAATACTACGGTATACTACGCTTGATACAGATCTTAAATATTCTAGATGGATATGACCGGAGATTGGGTAGACTTCGTGCTTTGCTAGAAGCCGATTGTGTCTCGTAAATCGGTAGAACGTAGTACTTGGTACGTACGTGATTCGGATACTCCGACGACCGTATTTGCTGCCGAATTATCCGGGGATCTCATGGGTCGCTTCCCAAAGATTCACCGATGACGTATGACTCGCACTTTTATTAATCTGGGATTAATGTGATGAAAGAGAAAATTAATCTGGGATTAATTACAGAGATATTTTATATGGGATAAAATATCAATTTAAAGAGAGAGAATGATTAATTTGGAATTAATCGAGGAATTAATATATTTGATATATTAAATGAAATTGGATTTCGACGCGGAATTAAAATTAGATTTTAATTCGGGCGAGCGAATTAATTTAGAATTAATTCCTTAGCGACGTGAATAGTGATTTCGCTAGGCGTAATCATTTAATTACGACGCGACGGAAAATTCGTTAATTTAGAATTAGCGAATCCGAGCCCGAGATTATTTGCGAGCGCATTCGCATTTCGAATTCGAGTGCGGCACGCAAGTCAAATCAAGCGTCAAATCGCTAGTCGCATCTAGCGTCACATCAAGCGTCAAATCATGTCACTTTGAGTGATGTGACAATTGATTAGATTGATTGATTGAGTTGACTTGATGTAACTTGAGTGATGTGATGAGTGATGTGTGTGGTTGGCAATTAAAGCCAAATGTGTAGGAAATGAATTTGAATTTCATTTCATGTGTATTAGATACACATATTACACACAAAATACGCATCTCACTTTTCCCTCCTCTCTCTCTTCTTCTCCTTCTTCCTCTCTTCACGCATTTTCTGTTCTGTTTTGGCTAGGCAAAAACAGTGAGCAGTAAAGGGAAGCAAGTGCGTTTTTGATGCAAAAACAAGAGTGCTAGCACACTCCGAGATCAATGCGAAGGTGATAGGGAAGTCCCCCCATGAGCCGGGAACGTTTTGATGAAGCTTAGAGCTCGTTTTTGATGTTCAAAATGGCGCAAAACAGAAGCCAAAACTGCTGCAGTGGGCGCACATGAGCAGAGGGCAGTGAGCTCGTTTTTGTTGCCCAAATCGTCTCTCAACCGCTCGATGTAAGTATTCCGCAACTTCGTCGTTGTATTCGCTTGTGTTTCATGCTTAGATTTGATCTTGGGACCTATAGAAAATACAACAATGGCATCAAGAGCTTGGGTTAAAAAGCATGAAAATGTTTGGGCTAAAATTTGGGCAAATTTGATTTTGAGCATGATTAATGAAATTGGATTGATTAGTATGCTTAAATGTGTTATTATTGAGGATTGATTGGATCAATTTGTTGAAATAATGTTTGGAATATTTTTCCCCAAATTTATCACCTTGGCCGAATTTAATAATGAATTTAATGTCTTGGGATTTTTGATTTTTGACAATTGGATGTGTTGGAAATAATTCGGGAATATGATTTGATGTCGATTGCGGAATCAATTGGATTGAATTCGATTCGGACGTAAAATCCCCAAATTGCCAAGTATGTTATTTAGCATGAAATTGGGTAAAATGAATTTGAGCAGTAATTATGAAATTGGATGATTAAGTATGCTTGAATATGTTTTAATTGATAATTGATTGGATCAATTTGATGAAATTATGTTTGGAACAAATTTCCCCAAAATGCTTGTGTTGGCCGAATTGATGAAGTGCCCTTATTGTCTTGGTATTTTGTTTTTTGATTCATTGGATGACTTGAAAACAATTGGGGATGTTGATTTAATGTTTGTTGATTTGGATTCAATTGGATTGGGTTTAAAGTTGGACATTAAATCCCCTTTGGCCGAGACTTAATGTAGCATGTAATGGGTTTGATTTTAATCAAAATATGTTGGACATATGATGATGATAATGAGCATGATTAATTGTATGAATTGATGTTTTAGAAATGTTAATTTGGGTGATTAATCATGATATACACTTTAGGTAATTAAATTGCGAAATTGGATTTGTGTAATTTAATTAATTGGGCTAATTTTGAAATTGAGCTTGAATTGTTGTTATTGGGCTTATTGGGCTTGTTGTACAAAGTTGGGTTAAGGAAAATTGGATTGGATCCAATTGGGCCCAAAACCGCATCCATAAAGCCCAATGCAACATAATGGACCTTTGTAATTTAATTGGGCCTAATGGGCCAAAATTAATTTAAAGGCTTATGGGGTAAATCCCGGATTGGACTTTGGTTGCGGGTTTGACCCGAGTTGACCAAAAGTCCACGCCTTAAGAAATTAATTAAAAGCCCATGGACTTAATTAAGTTGACGTTGGACGTTAATCGGGCTTTGAGACCCGTAACATTAAATTTGGAATTTAATTCGTAAAAGGTTTATTAATAAAGTGTGGTATTTATTTGGAATTAAATAGTGAATTAGAATTAATACAAATTGAATTGGATTTAATTGTGTAGTTTAATTTAATTCGGGAATTCGTACTTGTATTCCTCAACATTATGACAATTGGGCCGAAAGCTTCTAAAATGTTGTTGGACCGCTTTATGTTTGGGCCCCCTATCATTTGAAGTTGTTTAGCCACGTTATCACAAAAGTGTAAACTTGTTGGGCCTTTTGCAACTGGGACAAGTTTGCACCGCGCAATAATGTGATTGAATGCTTTGAAATGATAATGGGCCAACTTGTATGAAAACCTTGATGGGTTTAGGAAGTCCAAATATGATCCAAATATGCTAGAAGCATGAGTTCGATATCTGCACTGGCTTTCATCCAGAAAGGATACGCCTTGTTACGACATGTTTGTATACTTTTGGATGCTTCTAAGTTCGTCCGCATGAACACGGTTGCTGAAAGCCCAATTAATCATTTCTAGACAATGTCATGATCCCATAATCGGCTCAGTCCACGTTGTAAATGGGCAGTCTTTGTCTTTTACTGATGAAAAAGGACAGAAGCGACCAAGGTTCACCCCGTAGCATAGGAGAGTGTTGGTTTCTAATTAGGTCCCAAGAATGAAATCAAGCACAAAAACGCATGTGAATACACAAAGGAGAATGGCGGAAACATACTCACGATGATTGGTTTGGATGCTACGAAGAACACAAGCCATTTCAGCCCTCCTTGAAGCTCGGCAGTGGCTTCTCCTTGCAGTGGACTGCTCAGTTTTGGTCTCTTGTACTCCTCCAAGATTCGGCCATTGATGACCTCAATTGAAGCTCTAAGCTTCAAGCTCCAAAACGATTCCATGCTCACGAAAACGCTGCCCTATCACCTTTGTATTAACCCATTTGTGTGATAGCACCTTGTTTTCTTCCTTGCTTCTCACGGCCAAGCCAAGATCTTGAAGAAGAAGAAGAAGAAACGGCTCAAAGCCGAGAGAGAAGAGGAGGGAAATAGATAGGTTTCCTAGAAACCGATTGGGGAGAGAGAGAAAGAAAAGAAATGTTTTAATATATTTGATTTCCAAAATCAAATACCAAAAACCCTTTTCCATTTTCCAAAAAGTCAAAAAGCAAAAGCAATTAAATGCTTTCCAACTACCACATCAATCACTCAATCAATCAATCAAAATTGTCACCACTCAAAGTGACATGTGATTTGATGCTTGATGTGAGCGATTTGACACTTGATGTGACTTGCGTGCCTCATTCGAATTTGAAATGCGAATGCGCTCGTAAACACACTCGGGCTCGGGTTCGCTAATTCCGATTAATAACGAATTTTCCGTTGCGACGCAATTAGACGATTACGCCTGCGAAATCACTATTCACGTCGCTAACGAATTAATTCTAAATTAACTCGTTCGCCCGAATTAAAATCTAATTTTAATTCCGCGTCTAAATCCAATTTCACATAATATATCGAATATATTATTTTATCGATTAATTCCAATTAATCGTTCCCTCTCTTTAATTGATATTTTATCCCAGATAAAATATCTCCGTAATTAATCCCAGATTAATTTTCTCTCTCATCTAATTAATCCCAGATTAATAAAGTGCGAGTCATACATCATCTGTGAATCTTCGGGAAGCGACCCATGAGATCCCCGATATGTTGGCAGTAAATACGGTCCTCGGACTATCCGAAGACGTAAGTATCTAGTACTACGTTTGTACCGATTTACAAGACAAGGTTGGCTTCTAGCAAAGCGCCATGCCTACCCAATTCTCCAGAATTATCCTTATAGGAATATGTGATCTATATCAAGCGTAGTATACCATAGTATTGTGTATGTCGATCCAGCATCGGATGATCACGTGCTAGGCCTGGGTCTGGAATTGTGGCTGCCCCGTACGAAGCACATATCGGATGTCTGGTAACTAGTCTCTATAATCGGATATACATGACCTAGTCATAATATCCCGATAGCTCGAGCATTTAAGAGAACGAGTTCCGTATCCTATGTGACCATCATCTCCATATGACTAGAGTGATACTTCCGTCTTAACATCACACCGAACACACTACGATTCTCAATATACCCAGAAGAGGCATACACAGAACCTGTTAAAGCCCTGGACGACCTCAACCAAAGTATATTGATTGTCGCAAGTATTAGCGGTGTAAGTCTCAGGTTAAGACCAAATACACCTACCCTGATTTCGGACTTCCATAGACACATAGTCATACTACCAATGGAATTCCGAGGGGGTCTATCAAGAGCAAAGCTGTTTCCCGTACCATCGGTAAAACACAACCTCTTATTACACTTGCATGAGTATCCTATACCCAAATATATGAGAACTATGCTGTTGTGGCCTCACAACGCGCACAAGTGTAATACTAGTCTTTTACGCATTATCGATGTCCAATCTTGACAATGCTCTGACTAGGGATATTTAATGATTTATCCTTTGTGGACTGATACTGTCTCATATCATTCTCCGTCCAGGAACAAATCATATGGACCTCTCATCATTTATATATCTTGGTGATCTAATCATAAATGATAAGAGTGCAATCTCCTTTGTCACATAGTTAATTTGTACAACAACACCATGATCTGTACAAATAGTGACACTATGGGTCATAATTCTCCAACAATCTCCCACTTGGCCTATAGCCAGTCACTCGAGTGCCTGACACCCGAACCATGTACGGTTGGCTCATACTGCTGAGAAAAGGTTTTCGTCAGCGGATTTACATGATTATCATCTGATGCGATTTATTCGATCATCACATCGCCACGATGTATGATCCGAACGAATCAGATGAATATCGAAGTATGTATCTGGATCGTTGATGAGACCATTAATTCTTTAGCATTTGCTGACGCCTAGCTCAGCTGCTAATAGAACTGTATCTAATCTAATTAGATTTTTTATCGACCCAAATGGCTTCTATTGCTGCCTCAGCTGCAGTAATAACCCGCATTTGTTGTTTATTCAGTAACAGTATCTTGCTTGGAAGATTTCCAGCTCACTGTTCCGTTATTCAATCTTTATAGTACCGTTGTTACGACTTATAGTCGTTATCATGAAAGCTAAGCTTTCACCGATTATATTATGGGAATATCATTTCCAAGAAATGATATATCATAATTACTCAGGACATTCACTGTCAGTGCGCTCCCACTAACCTCCTTATATACACAAGAATTATTTTCGTTTTGAATTAAATCATATATCATTATGATTACATCAAAATGATAATTCCAAGAACTTAATGCTTGCTTCAATCCATCTATGGATCGAATAACCTGCAAACCTAGTTTGTTTGTTATGGTTCGACAAAACCGTCAAGATGTTGTAAACATCCTCCGAAAGGTTTCCGTTTAAGGAAAGCGGTTTTGGCATTCAGCTGCCACATTTCATGAATGAAATATGCAGCATTAGCAAGCATTAACCAAACGGATTTATCGTGGCAACAGGTAAAAGGTTTCGTCGCAATCAACACAATGTTGATAACTCTACCTTTTCGCTACAAGCCTAGCTTAGTACGTTGGTATGTTGCCATCCATGTATGTCTTCCTAGAAGACTTATAAGTACGAATAGGCACAATGCCTTACGATATATCAACTAGTGTCTAAACATAGTTGGTATACATGGAATCCACTTCGGACTTTATGGCACTTTGCCATAAAAGGGAGTCGATACCTTGTATCACTTCCTCATACGTAGTCAGTTGGTATTCCTCAATAAGATAGAAATCTTTATGAGGTGAGATCAGAAACACATACCCCAGGTTGTTTTCTGACTCTCTCCGACCAGAAACACATACCCCAGGTTGTTTTCTGACTCTCCTCCGACCAGAAACACATACCCCAGGTTGTTTTCTGACTCTCCCCGACTTACGCGGTTCTTGTGTATTCGAAGATTAATGGTAATAGTTTCATCCTTGATGAACTATTTGTGTTCCTTTAGGATTCGATGCCTTGAATAGTATTACTCTGATTTTCATCGAGTTTTACTATCCTCCCACTTACCACTGCATATCGGTATTCCTCTTAGGAAAACCGCATAGTGAGCAACAATCTAATTGTTCTCTTGTGAGGTTGTATAAGTACTATACTTTGGTATCCATAGGATAACCTACATTTGGCACTTATCCAATTTGGGTTCTTGTTTGGTATCATCAATTTGGGTTCTTGTTTGGTATCCAAACGTATGCCTAGCATACCTAAATTATCAGGAATGAGAGACCTGGTTTCTTTCCTGTTCACATCTAATATGTTATCTGTCAAACACTCAAACAGATATTTATGGAACCTTATTCAAAATAAGTTTTGCACTGTTTATGCTTTTCCGTTGAAGGAAATGGTAGCTCAGAGCGACTCATGATTAACCTTATCATGTCCAACAAAATTCGATTTATCCTGTCGGACACACCGTTAAATTGACGTGTTCCGGGAGGAGTCCTAATTGAAAGAATACTATACTCTTTCAAGTATATGAGAAACTTATTGCTTAAGTATTTTCATCATGGTCAAACCGTGATGGTTTAATACTTTAGCCGATCTGTTTGTCTATTTCGTGTCGAAACTTTAAAAGTTTCCGATTTATGTTTCAAAAGAAACACATAACCATAACACAATGCCACGTCCGTGTATGGTCACGAAATATTCATATCCACTTCTAACCTAGCTAGACATGTGCCCATTTGCTTCATTATAAACTAGGGCTAACAGATCGATGGCATTTACACTTTTACCAAGTAAAGGTGTTTTAGGCACTTTGCCCAATAAACTAGATTCGTAGACTTTATTTGAATAGAATCAAATTAGTCCAAGTACCCACTCTTCGAATAAATGGATTTAGTCAGCGGATTGACACCCGAACCATGTACGGTTGGCTCATACTGCTGAGAAAAAGTTTTCGTCAGCGGATTTACATGATTATCATCTGATGCGATTTATTCGATCATCACATCGCCACGATGTATGATCCGAACGAATCAGATGAATATCGAAGTATGTATCTGGATCGTTGATGAGACCATTAATTCTTTAGCATTTGCTGACGCCTAGCTCAGCTGCTAATAGAACTGTATCTAATCTAATTAGATTTTTTATCGACCCAAATGGCTTCTATTGCTGCCTCAGCTGCAGTAATAACCCGCATTTGTTGTTTTTATTCGGTAACAGTATCTTGCTTGGAAGATTTCCAGCTCACTGTTCCGTTATTCAATCTTTATAGTACCGTTGTTACGACTTATAGTCGTTATCATGAAAGCTAAGCTTTCACCGATTATATTATGGGAATATCATTTCCAAGAAATGATATATCATAATTACTCAGGACATTCACTGTCAGTGCGCTCCCACTAACCTCCTTATATACACAAGAATTATTTTCGTTTTGAATTAAATCATATATCATTATGATTACATCAAAACGATAATTCCAAGAACTTAATGCTTGCTTCAATCCATCTATGGATCGAATAACCTGCAAACCTAGTTTGCTTGTTATGGTTCGACAAAACCGTCAAGATGTTGTAAACATCCTCCGAAAGGTTTTGCCCAATTTTAAACCCTAAAAAGTTCATGCTTGAAATAAGCTCTGATACCATTGTTGGTTTCTAATTAGGTCCCAATAATGAAATCAAGCACAAAAACGCATGTGAATACACAAAGGAGAATGGCGGAAACATACTCACAATGATTGGTTTGGATGCTACGAAGAACACAAGCCATTTCAGCCCTCCTTGAAGCTCGACAGTGGCTTCTCCTTGCAGTGGACTGCTCGGTTTTGGTCTCTTGTACTCCTCCAAGATTCCGCCATTGATGACCTCCATTGAAGCTCCAAGCTTCAAGTTCCAAAACGATTCCATGCTCACGAAAACGCTGCCCTATCACCTTTGTATTAACCCATTTGTGTGCTAGCACCTTCTCTTCTTCCTTGCTTCTCACGGCCAAGCCAAGATCTTGAAGAAGAATAAGAAGAAACGGCTCAAAGCCGAGAGAGAAGAGAAGAGAAAGAGATGGGTTTCCTAGAAACCGATTGGGGGAGAGAGAGAAAGAAAAGAAAATGTTTTATATATATTTGATTTTCCAAAATCAAATACCAAAAACCCTTTTCCATTTTCCAAAAAGTCAAAAAGCAAAAGCAATTAAATGCTTTCCAACTACCACATCAATCACTCAATCAATCAATCAAATTGTCACATCACTCAAAGTGACATGTGATTTGACGCTTGATGTGACTAGCAATTTGACGCTTGATGTGACTTGCGTGCCGCATTCGAATTTGAAATGCGAATGCGCTCGCAAACACACTCGGGCTCGGGTTCGCTAATTCCGAATTCACGAATTTTCCGTTGCGACGCAATTAAACGATTACGCCTAGCGAAATCACTATTCACGTCGCTAACGAATTAATTCTAAATTAACTCGTTCGCCCGAATTAAAATCTAATTTTAATTCCGCGTCTAAATCCAATTTCACATAATATATCGAAAATATTATTTTATCGATTAATTCCGAATTAATCGTTCTCTCTCTTTAATTGATATTTTATCCCAGATAAAATATCTCCGTAATTAATCCCAAATTAATTTTCTCTCTCATCTAATTAATCCCATATTAATAAAGTGCGAGTCATACATCATCTGTGAATCTTCGAGAAGTGACCCATGAGATCCCCGGATATGTTGGCAGTAAATACGGTCGTCGGACTATCCGAACACGTAAGTACCTAGTACTACGTTTGTACCGATTTACAAGACAAGGTTGGCTTCTAGCAAAGTGCCATGCCTACCCAATTCTCCAGAAATATCCTTATAGGAATATGTGATCTATATCAAGCGTAGTATACCGTAGTATTGTGTATGTCGATCCAGCATCGGATGATCACGTGCTAGGCCTGGGGCTGGAATTGTGTCTGCCCCGTACGAAGCACATATCAGATGTCTGGTAACTAGTCTCTATAATCGGATATACATGACCTAGTCATAATATCCCGATAGCTCGAGCATTTAAGAGAACGAGTTCTGTATCCTATGTGACCATCATCTCCATATGACTGGAGTGATACTTCCGTCTTAACATCACACCCAACACACTACGATTCTCAATATACCCAGCATTGGCGTACACAGAACCTGTTAAAGCCCTGGACGACCTCAACCAAAGTATATTGATTGTCGCAAGTATTAGCGGTGCAAGTCTCAGGTTAAGACCAAATACACCTACCCTGATTTCAGACTTCGATAGACACATAGTCATACTACCAATGGAATTCCGAGGGGGTCTATCCAGAGCGAAGCTGTTTCCCGTACCATCGGTAAAACACAACCTCCTATTACACTTGCATGAGTATCCTATACCCAAATATATGAGAACTATGCCGTTGTGCCCTCACAACGCGCACAAGTGTAATACTAGTGTTTTACGCATTATCGATGTCCAATCTCGACAATGCTCTGACTAGGGATATTTAATGATTTATCCTTTGTGGACTGATACTGTCTCATATCATTCTCCGTCTAGGAACAAATCATAGGGACCTCTCATTATTTATATATCTTGGTGATCTAATCATAAATGATAAGAGTGCAATCTCCTTTGTCACATAGTTAATTTGTACAACAACACCATGATCTGTACAAATAGTGACGCTATGGGTCATAATTGTCCAACAGAGAGAATGATTTTATGTACCCCACATTGGTGTATAGAATAAGCCATACCTAGGACAGAAATGGACTTACCACGAGTGTGGGAGATATAAGGTCAGAAGGATATATGTTGTTTTGATAACCACTGACATCTCATGCATCTCATGCATACACGCATCATGTTAACCCCTGTGTCTTAAAAGCCATCATAGATATCCGTTGGGTTAGGGATAAAAGAAGACTTGTCAAAGAAGAGTTTAGCAAACATGGATATCGGGGAAAAGGAAACCGAGGAACATAAAATTTACGGCAAGGTTAGAAAGACCATTGGGGGGGCCTTCAGCCAAAAAAAAGAAAGAAAAAAGAAAAGAGAGAAAAAAAGAAAAAAAAAAAAAGAGAGAAAAAAAAATTATTTGTTTGTTCCGATGATGAAATTATTTGCTTTAGGGTGAAACCTTAGAAACGATAAATTCTTGATGTGCTTTTATCTGATACTTTGAGTAATTGATCTATGTTAGACTCGTAAGCACTTGATTATGGTTCTTAGCAGTGAAAACCTGAGTAGTTAGCAAAGTGACTAGTTGAAGAAATTGTAGGTCGGTGAATGACCATTTGCTTAGATGTCTATCTTGATTTGCTTATGTTATGATTTGTGGTATGGTTGAAAATGAAAAAAAAAAGTCTCTAAAGAAAAGAATTGAACCACCTATAACCGATAAGAGTGAAGCTACCCATGGGCGAGTATTAGGACGACTATGAGGAGAAATGCTACCTTAAAGGGTAGGTGTGTTGGAAAAAAAAGAGAAAGAAAGAAAAAGAAAAAAGAAAAAGAAAAGAAAAGAAAAAAAAGAAGTTCAAAATGAAAAGAAAAAAGAAAGAGACAAAAGAGAAAGAAAACCATACCAAATTGAGCACAAAAAAGTAACTGCAGGCATAATTGAGATATCTAGGTTGGTTTGACCCATCGATCCCATTTTTTTTGACGAAATCATTGAGTTGGCTTACCTGGGGATGGATCTGCAAAGGAACCTTTTGCACACACACACTTTGAGTTTGGCTTAGATCATTTATTCAAAGACTTGGATTAGAGTTGCGTTGAATGTTTTCAAGGTTCTATAGTTTCAATACTGGGCATTCTTTTAGGGCAATAATATGTGTAACTATTGGGACTATTTCATAACATGTGATATAATATGATGATGTAGAATGCCATATCATGTGGTCCACCTTGACCTAATGCAAGCAGCGGAGAGCAGAAATCTAAATCAAGACTGGGGGCGGCCAGTCTACCACCCCGAAAATAAGGGACACAATGAGATCCTGAGCTATGGGATGAAATAGAACTGAGCAATTACCAGAAAAGAACCGACATAATGAAATTATAAGAAGACCGAGGGGGTGACCAGAGACATTTACAGGCGAATGGCGCCAAGGAGCACAAGGAAGACCTAACCCATCGGAATAGGAAATACATCCATGCATACATGCATACACGTCATATGCACGTAATTTTTGTCTTGTTTTTATTCGCAGGTTTTGAAGAAAAGGAAAAAGCAGCAAAGACAAGCAGCATTGGGAATGAATCCCAAGGTCGAGGCCCACGTTGTCAGCAATTTCGAGAATGAATCCCAGGGTCGAAGCCCATATTATCAGCAGCATGGGGAATGAATCCCAGGGTCGAGGCCCACATTATTAGCAGTTTCAGGAATGAATCCCAGGGTCGAGGCCCACATTATCAGTAATTTCGGGAATGAATCCCAGGGTCGAGGCCCACATTATTTGCAGTGTCGGGAATGGATTCCAGGGTCGATGCCCACATTATAAGCAGTTTCGGGAATGAATCCAAGGGTCGAGTCCCATATTATCAGCAGTTCGGGAATGGATCCTAGGGTTGAGGCCCACAGTATCAACAGTTTCGGGAATGGATCCCAGGGTTGAGGCCCACACTATCAGCAGTTTTGGGGAATGAATCACAGGGTCGAGGTCTATATTACCAGCAATTTCGGGAATGAATCCCAAGGTCGAGGCCCATATTATCAGCAGTTTCGGGAATGAAGCATGGGTCGAGGCCCACATCAGTAATGCCGGGAATGGCACTCCGGGAATTGAGCATGGGTCGAGGCCCACATCAAAGATGCCGGGAATGGCGCTCCGGGAATGGAGCATGGGTCGAAGCCCATATCATCACATGTCGGGAATGGCGCTCCGGGAATGGAGCATGGGTCGAGGCCCACATCAGCGATGCCGGGAATGGCACTCCGGGAATGGAGCATGGGTCGAGGCCCACATCAGAAATGCCGGGAATGACGCTTCGGGAATGGAGCATGGGTCGAGGCCCATATCATCACATGCCGGGAATGACGCTCCGGGAATGGAACATGGGTCGAGGCCCACATCAGTGATGCGGGGAATGGCGCTCCGGGAATGGATCATGGGTCGAGGCCCATATCATCACATGCCAGGAATGGCGCTCCGGGAATGGAGCATGGGCGCGACACCTCGGGAATGAGGTTTAGCATGCCGGGAATGACACTCCGGGAATGGAGCAAGGTTCGGAATGGGACCAGTGACGCCTCGAGAATGAGGTTTAGCATGCTGGGAATGGCGCTCCGGGAATGGAGCAAGTTTCGGAAGGGGACCACAACTTATCATCACAGTTCGGGAATAAAGCCCAGGGAACAAAGCCCATATTTGGTGTTTCGGTAACAAAGCCCAGGGGTCGAAGCACCTCGCCACCATATCAGCTCAGTCCGGTAGTGATTCCTGAGATCGCAGCATCATGCAGGGATGAACCTCATGGGTTACAGTACCTCACCACCAGATAAACTCAGTTCGAAGCAACAAGCAAGTCAGACATAAGCTGGCGAGCCAGGTAAGTAAAAAGCATTGCATGACTTTGATAGGATTGTCATTGTCACACACTGCACAAGTCCCATCAAAGTAGGGCTGACTATAGGCTTGTATTTTTGCATTAAGTCCCGATGATGAGCCTCGTATGGAAGTACTACCCGATAGTTGCGGAGTCGCGGGAAACGGACGTCGGAAGGGAAAATTCAGAATCAATACCTTGTTGGAGTTAATTCGTTTGCTTAGCTCATGTTTCGTTCGTTGGATCTCTGTTTTAAAATTCATCCTTAGCCCACACACCACCAACCCACACGCCCAAGCCCACCAAAAAAGGCCAAGCCACACGCCAAGCCTCCAAGCCCAATCCAAAATAATTAACACATGTTAAAATCAAATCAATCACCTTCCCAAATTAAATAAATCAAAATAAATCACCTTCCTAATTTAAATAAATCACATGCCTAAATTAAATAAATCAAATAAAATCTCATGCCTAAATTAAACAAATCAAATCAAATCCCATAAATCTTTTTTCTAAACTAAAACAAATCATCTCCATAAATTAAATAGATCATTTCCTTATAACAAACTAAATAGATATTCCCCATAATTACACAATCTTCATTTCCTACCCATACATGGAAAACTCTAACCCACTCCTATAAAAAGACGCCCAAACATAAAACCTTAATCTCTCTCCTTAAACATCTTGTCTCTCTCTCTGCAACCAACCGAACCACAAACCATATTCCAAACGCAACCCCTCTCTCTTCCAACTAACTCACGGCAACAAACAAAGATAGAAAACCCTAGACACATTGACGGCTTCTCTCCTCTCTCTCGATTCCACGTTTTCTCTCTCTCACCATATAACCAGAACTCTCTCAGCTCTCGACATACATCTCTCTCCTTCTCCCCAACTTCACTCAACGACATAACACAAACAAACAAGATAAACCCTGATAGTACCTCTCTCCCTTCACTCGCGTCCATAACAAAAGCTTCTCACACCTCTCTTGACTCTCTCTCTCTCGGGGAGATAACAAAGAAAACAATGAAAAAACCCTAGCCTTCACACCTCTCCATCTCTCACCCTGCTCGCCACTCTAAAAAATAATGGCTATCTCATTCACAGTAGCTCCTCAACGCTTCTCTCCCTCATAAACTTCTACTTCTCCCTTGAAACACAAAAACAATAAAAACCCTAACAGCAGCCTTCAACGCAGCCCTCACGTCCCAAAAAAGCCAATAACCCTCTAGCAAATTGAAAAACCACATGATAAACCCTAAGAAGCAAGTAGCTTGAGCAAAAAAAACTGAATAAACAAACACAGATCACAAGAAACACCCACGCCCCAAACAGCCTTGAATAACCGTGAACTGCAGCCCTCTTTAATAGCCCATTGCCTCACCGAAAATAACACCCCCAAATAGCCTCTGCCTCACCGAAAATAACACCATAAATAGTCCCAAATAACCCAAAAAAGTCCCTAAACAACCACTCGAAGTAGCAGTAAAAATCATCATCCAAAACAATGAAGAAAAATAGAGAAAACAACGAGAGGAAACAGCGAACCAGAAAAACAATAGAAATTTAACCCTTCCGGCGACGTCCCAACGCGCTTCCGAAGAGCAACTTAAAAGGTAAGACTTGAGGACCCCCTTTGTTATATTTTTATTTTGTTGTCCCGGACACGGCATGCTTGGTTAGACGTGGAATACGTCCAACCAGGTATGCAAAGTCCTATATTGAAAACGGCCGAGTTCTTTGGCCACATATTTATTGTTTCGCATTTATTTCGCATTGTTAGTCTTTTATTATTTCGCATCTAATTTTCGTTTATTGTTGTTTTATTGTTCCGCATTTATTTTATGTTTCGCATGTTTGTCTCTTTGGTTATTTATGGTTATATGCATTATCGTGTTTCATGTATGTCAATATTGGGTTAGTGATTGAGTGTTGCTTCTCGTGGTATATCGGATGGAAACCCAGACGTAAATTCCGTAGTCGAATCCGAATGGACGGTAGTGCGGTCTGTACTTGGGATACAACTCCACGTACCGCTTGAGGAAATGTTCACGCATATGTTCATGAAATTGTGTGCTTGCCGTTATGTCGATTTACTTTTATGCATGCAAACTTAGATATAGGTTCTACTCTTATATATGCAAACTTAGATATAAGTTGTATGCAAACTTAGATATAGGTTATTCTTGTGTATGTATGTTGTATTGACTTGGTTATATTATTGCATGAATCCGTTCATTACAAGTGGCATAAGTAAATGACCATTCTGAACCCAATGGTTTGAGGTCTTCCCTTGCGAGGGGTGAGTGCGGCCTTAAATCATTTCCTAGTTCACTCTGGGTGGTGACTCCTTTATTCTCCGGTTTAGTCTCCCACAGGCTACTCCGTACTCCCGACCGGGCCATGAGCCTGGAACAGCATCGCCGATTTCTGTGTCCTACAGTCGACTGATGACCTTGGGACACGTAGAGGCAGCGAAAAGGGTCGTTTCCCGCTCTTATGAGGTAACCTTTGAGTCATAAATTTTAAGTTTTTATCGAATAAGATTGTTTGCTTTTACTAATATCCTCAATCTCATGTAGACTCTGGAATGTGACATCTACCAGTAGAAGTATGCATAAGTGAGTCAGAGAATCATGAGGGATGTGGAGAACTTGAACACAACTTTGAGGAAGGAATTAACGGAAGCTAAGGCGGTAATAGAGGTAATGAAGAAGAAAATGAAGGAGGTTGAAGGTGAAGCGAGGGTAGCTAAAGCAATCTTGAAGCTTGAAAGGGAGACAACGTTAGCTAAAATCGATAAGGAAAGTCTGAAGGTTGTAGAAGGGGAGAAATTAGAATTGGTTGATCAGCTAGAAGGGGTGGCATTTGAAGCGACAATAAAGGAGAGAAATAGCCTGATGCATCAGTTTTTAGCTGGGGAGCATAACACTTGGAACCCAAAGAAGTGGATAAGATTGAATGAAAGAATCAAGGCTGGCCTTTCGTTATAGACTGAGGGCGAAAATGATGAAGAAGGTGAGGAGGTTGGTTCAAAAGAAGTGGGTAGTGAGATTGTTGAAGGAGATGCAGCGGTTGAAAAGAAAATATCTGGAATAGAGAATCAGCCTCACGGTGTTGCTGGGATAGTAGTAGAGGCAGGAGATGGGTCTGGGTTGATGCAAGAGAATTCTGCTGAAGTGGAGGCTGACCCCGATGCTAATATTTAAGATACCCTTATTGATGCCATTCCCTTTACTGAGTCCCTGGATGTCGAAGTTGTTGAAGACCGACTGCTTTTCTTCCTTGCTTGTATTTAGATTGTCATGAATTTTTTTTTTATATCTTGAACAATCAGTTTTGAATGAATATATATTATGGATTCATCATCATTTTTTTTGGTGAATGTCGTATCATCATTCGAATAACATTCATTATGAGAGTTGTCCTCAAGTCTTGAATCATAAAACAATAGGAAATTCTTAAGAAATTTGAAATGAAGAGAGGCTATAGGGTAGTCTCCTTGTCTTCTAGTCATAGAGCAGTCACTGGTCGAGTGGATGGTTTATGAATCTTAGCCAAAAGGTTTTACCTGTAGAATCGCTTGAGATGTATGGCGTTCCAGCTGTTTTGGATGGGCTTTATAGTTGCTGTCTTCAATTTGTAGGCTCATTGCCCAACAACATTTGTAATGACATATGGGCCTTCCCATGTGGGTCTGAGCTTCCCATCTGTAACAACCCCGATCCGGGAGATGCTACCGTTAGGGAATAGGCCGTACTATCCCCCTGAGCTACTGATTTTCTAACTAAGAACAACACTGATACTATTTCTCATTCCAAAATCTTATGTATGAGACCATTACCCAAATTTGATAACATGATATACAAGTTCAACATTAATAACTGTATACTCAATAACACTTGCTTTTATAATTTTATAGATATATATTTTAACCTTATACAACGACTGACACAATATCAATGACTGATAGATGACTTCTCTTTGACTCTAAGTGAACTCTCTCTCTCTGACTTGACCTGGTGGACCAAACCCTCTAGTGACTACCATCCTCTCGAGCTCGTCCTCCTGGAATACCTACAAAATAGAGAAACTGTGAGGGGGGGGGGGGGGTTAGATCGTTTGAACGATCTAAGTGAATGGACAGTTTAAAAAAATAGGTACTAAAATGCCTTTGAAAATACATAGTTCTAAAATCCAATTATCTCAAATTATCCTTTCTGAAATCTCTATCATTAACTGAAAACAACTTTATTTCTTTCTGGAAAAATTTTCTGAAATCTGCTTTTCTGAAAGTTTCTTATAAACTTTATTTATAGAAAACTTTTCTCTGTGAAACTATCTCTTCTGAAAATCTGTCTTTGAAAACTAGTTCTGAAATATCTGTTTCTGAAAACTGTCTCTGAAAAAATTGACGCATGGGGGCGTTACGTATTGCTTTCCCCACATACGCCTAACTAGAGTTAGGAGTGAAAAACCATGACATTGGGGCGTTACGTATCGCCGTCCCCCAAAACATGCCATTACATGTCCCTGAAACTAGTGATCTTGGGGCGTTACGTATCGCCGTCCCCCAAGCCACTGAACTAGAACTGGGGGTGCAGATCTATGCTACCCTCCAAGCTCTAAATCTAGGATCTAGGGGCATCTGTCATCTCTAGTCCTGAACTAGGATCTGGGGGTGTTACATATCACCGTCCCCCCAGTCCACTACATGTGCACATGTTCTCTCCGTGAATTCCATATCTGAATCAAGTTACATACTGAGGTGGGTTTTTCCCCATGCCTCGAAAACATAAAACTTAAGTTCTAAAATCGTTCTTTCAAAACAAAACTCATCATGTAATAAAACCCATCTTTTTAGAAACATGCTCTTCTTTAAAACAACTGAAATAAAATATGGCTAACGCCCTAAATGCTTAAAAGTAAGTCTGGTATCAAAATATATAAGTAAAATCAACTTTGAAAAGAAAGGTCCACTCACATATTTGAAGTCTCATTTGAAGTCCCGCTAGCCTTACTTCACTTCGCTGAAGAAATTTGTGGTTCCTCCGATGATCTCTATTTGATAATCTTGATTAGAAGATGGACTGAGAAAAGTTACGTGATTAGGCTAATTTATCTTTTCAAGTACTCGTTAACACTTCCCTACGTAACATGTGTATATCAAGACATAATGTATATATACGAATTGATACGAGACCTTTGGGTGGCCTCTAACATGCTAAGGTGAAGCTGAATGAATAAAAAAATATTTTGGGAGATTCTGGTCTTCGTGTAGCGATGCATGACCTTGCGCGTCACGACTCTCACCATTCCAGAAATGAATGTTTGAAGATTTCCAGTGCGCGTCGCTACGCGTGAAACCCAAAATCAATTCTGCAAAAACTACCCAGTACGGGTCGCGATGCACGTTGTTTAGCGTCGTGACAGTAGGCCAAAATTCAGGGCTTATCATCAACTTTTCCATGTCTAATTGCTCAAATACACTTCCACACTTCCATACCACAACTTTTACACAACAAATCTTTAATCCTCCATATTCACACATCCTATATCATCATCAAAGTAACCCTTAAATCTCTTAAATCTCAATCTATTCAAAATCTAAGATTTCCATAAACTTTGATATTTTCTTAATACAATTAGTTTCTTAGTTTATTGTTCACCTAAATGCAATCCCTAACATGCCACTAACACCAACATATCTTCATATCATCAAGATTTCATAATTTCAAATTTGGGTCAAATATAGCACTTGTTCTTTCTTTCTTCTTCTTGGCCAGATTTTTGATGTTTATGGTTCGAATTTGGAAAAATATTCAACGCAGAAGTTATAGGTCTCGATCTTAGCTTTCCGAATTCATAAAAATCGGAGTTCGTATGAGAAATTTTTGGCCCAAATACCATAGACTATCTGGAGTGGTACATCGTATAATTTCGTATCGAAACTTCGAGGAATATACCGATTGTCCCCAAGGTCATTTCATGAGTGTATTTGTGTCCATACATAATTTATGTTATGCGACACTCGTCTTGTAACGTAACAGCAGTTGAGATTACCGGTCTTTACAAATTCTCCCCCCTTAAATAGGATTCGTCCTCGAATCCTTTCTAGGTTTAACTCGCAAATTCCTTTTGGTTGCATGATATCTGTATCTCTGTTTATTCTTATCTCCCTTAACTTCTTTTATGTTTTTCAAAGTTTGTGAGTCTTAGTGATTAATTTCTTGAATTTCTGACTGTGGAAATAATTCCTTATTCTCATTCCATGAATCTTCTGCTTAGTACTTTACACTTACCATCATACTACAACTACCTTTATGCATCATAGAAATCTCATTTCTAAACAGCTAGTCGTACTTAACCTCATTTAATTCAACTATTTACATGAGCTATCGGTTTTAAAATGGTACTATATTCGTGACTTGTCGACTTACTAAATTTAGTTCCATTCTAATTTGAAACCTGTTATATCCTCTGTCATGACAACAATAACTCCAAAATATCCTTGAGAATTGCTGTTATTATTCACGTTTAGGGTATTATCATGTACTTTATACTATAGCCAATAACCCTCACTTTCCTTTAATTTGTGTATACTTCGGGTTCTTCAACTATTCCTCATAATGTAACTACTTAAATGACCTTATAAGATATATTTTATTAGATACTTTCTTAGTTCTACACACCAAATCTTATTTTAATATTCATCATTCTATCTTAACTGACTAGTTGCTCTTTTCACTTTTTCTCCTTACAAAGTCCTTGCTGCTGATGAGCTTCATTTTTCGAGTTCTTACATATTTGACTATTTATGGGTTTAGGACTTCATAACTCATAGTTAACTTCTCCATGCACTCTAGAATGCTACACTTTCAATTATTCTTTGAATCTTATCTTGTTAAGATTTGTCCCGATCTCAACAATTTCAGTATTCTTAGTTTCCTTGATCATCTCTAAATTGTACTTAGTTTCTTTTTTAATTATCCTCATCATCCTCAATGGTGCGTTGCGAAAAGAACATATGGGTCACTATCATCCATCTTTTATCCTTACTAATATGATAAAATATCAGTCTTTCACCAATTCAAAAAAACACTTACTGTTCCGTAGTACCATTGAAAATTTATCTTATCATCATACATCTCCGTCATTGTTTTCCTGATGTCTATTCTATTGTAATTCTATCTCAACAGTTTTACCTCTACCTTTCACTTGATGTCCTTCATGTCATCGTTTTTGTTCTTAATTATTTGTGGAATTTCTGGTTCCTCTGTATCTGTATTTATCTTGAGGGGCATCAAACTTTTCAATTCTCTGGTTATGTCTATCGTTGGTTCTTTTGCATTCCAATATTGCTCGTCTAACATCTTCTCTCTTAATTATATCATATAGACTGTCTTTCTTCTAAATCTTATACTTAACACCATTTCTCATTTTTCTCCATTCTTGTACTAGATCTGAAGATTTTTATATTTCGACCTACTTTATTGTGTATTCAATTTCTTATGGGAATATCTTTGAAATAAAAACTAGGTTCCATCTTTGCTGTCGTTATTTAATGAGGGTTGGGAGGGTGGGGGTGGGTCCTGATGTCTTTCTGGCAGTGGTAGTCTCACTACCTACCCATACAATGGTTGTACTTGCTGCTTATCTATAAGCTTAGAACTCTCATATTTATCCATATGGCGTCGACTCTCGTACTAAATTTTTTCTCTAGATACTACTCGACTTTCCTGTTTCACTTCACTCTTGATCCTCCTTCCGACTATTGGTGATACTACTTCTTATTATGAACATTCTCTAGAGTCATGCTTTCTAAAATACTCTACCATGTCGTCTCTGTTGCTTAACTACCTTAAGTCGTTACTTTTCTCAAAGTCATGTTATATTCCCTCTTGTTATTTCTCCTTAAGAAGCTTACACTGCTACATATATTTCTTTCTTATCTCGGTTCCTTGAACTCTTATCATCTTTACTCACCTAGAGACTCCATCGTCTTCATTTTCTTAAGACATTTCTACTAAATTTTTGGTTTAGGTACTGCTCTCCATCTATTTCTTCTGGCTTAGTACAATAAGACTCCTTAAGGGTTATCTGCTACATTTTTAGGAATCGCTCTCCCTAGTCCACTTATGTTCTTGAGCCTTAACTCCCTTAAGGGTCTCCAATATAACTCACCATGACTTCAGACTATCATTTCTCATGTTTCTTATCTATGCTCCGTTGAACTCAATGGTTCGGTTGTCTAACTGTCTCGTGGTCTATCTATTTTGTCTGATGCTCTTCTTTACTTGTTCAAGTCCTTGCTAAACTCTAAGTTGAGGGGTGAATACTTGCTTTCTTTGAAGAACTGGAAAAATATATGTTTCTGTTAACTATCTAACTCCACCGATGGTCTAATTGGGTGCCTATACACCCTTTAGGGGTCAGAACTATTGGACAAAAGAGTTATCGCTTATACTGTCGGCATATGCATCGACTACTCCAAGTCTTAAGGTTTCTATAATTCCGATCAACTATGTTGAGGTTTCCATTTACACTAGGGTCTCAAGCCATATTATACTGAACTTTCTTATTGCTTCCTGTAGCTTTCTGACACGCTCAAAAAGTGGTCTTTTACTCCCAAGTATAAGAGTGTCGAAGTAATAAAATAACCCGATAAGTCCGGGGTCGATCCACATGTAATAGATTTAGTAAAATAGAATGTTAAGTAGAGCAAAAAGAAAAAAGGTTTGATTTGTTTGAGTTGTTGGAAACTTTTAAGTGAAAATGTAGTAATAAAATGAAATGCTGGAGTTAGGGGATCCACTTTTAATATTTCCAATCTAGAAATCTCGCTTAATTATAATATATAAATTGTCCTTATTACCTAATTAATTTATCTCAGGAATTAATTATGCCAATATATAGAACGGGCCATAAAGGCGGTAGTCATTTATGTCGATAACTAGTCCTGCCAAGGTACTAAGTATGCCAAAAATATAAAACCAGCCAAAAGGCGGTGGTAGCAAGAAAACTAGCCATATAGGCGGTAGCAAGATAGAAAACTAGCCATATAGGCGGTAGCAAGAAGATAAAACCAGCCATATAGGCGGTAGTCAATTTTGTCAATAATTAATCTAGATTTAAATAAAGTTTTAATCATTAGATTATAATTTTTATTATAATGAAGGCGAGATTGATCTAAGTTTTCATTATAAAAGCTTCACCCATTATCCCAGCAGAAAGAAATTAGTTACTCATTTTGTAATTGACATACTCGTAATTTTATTACTGAAAGAAAAAAGACATTACAAAAAGTTTTAAATAAATAAACACACAAGACACTCTCTCTCCAAAATCTATTGAGGAATTCGGAAAGAAAGTATGCAAATTTCTTCTGCTGGAGGCTTCAATTTATAGGCAAAGTTTGGTCGGCGTGTTGCGACGCCAAGGCTTTGCACGTCGCGACGCGAGTGCCACATCGGGGACATGTGTTGAGAGAATAGCGTGTTCCGCAATGTCTTCGTCTTATTAGGCACGTCGCTACGCCCAGTCATTTTAGTGTTGCGACGCGAAAGCTGAATTTCTATTTTTGCCCTTTTCCAAGTCTGGTTTGTCATGTCGAGCTTCCGAGTAGTATTTTACCTATCAAATAACAAAAATAACACAATAAAAACTCTCAAAACATAACTTTAAATATTATTTCACAAACGTGCCAAATTAAGGGGATTAGTGAAACTATAAATGTAAAATGATTGATTTATCGTATAATAAATATGTACTTTTTAATGTTCATCACACCCCCAAACCAGCTTATTACTAGTCCATAGTAATTCAAGCGAAATCTAAAAGCATAATTCTTATCTAAGTTAACAATAGTTTTCTTTCTTTCTAAATGATCAAATAAATGACTTCTCCTATACTTTTTTACCATTCTTCCATATAATCATAAAACAAGGTATTAATCAATATATTGTGCCTACAATATGCACATGTATTTTTGAAAAGAGAGTAATATTTTTGTTCTAAAATTATGTTAGAGTTTACACCTTTTGTAAGTGAAAGTTTATTTATAAATATATCTTCGATCCTTATATCGAACTTTGGGACAGTGACTCCCAAACCATTTGGTTTTAGGGCACTAGGTGTTAAGGCACCCCTACGGACAAAATGGTTTGAATCTCAGTTATTAAAAAAATTGTCTGATTCCCTTAAGCTTTCTTTTTAACCCTTGTAACGAGCTTTGGGCCAGTAATTCCCAGACCAGTTGGCCTTAGGGTACTCAGTGTTAAGACACCCCTACAGACTTAATTTCTCGAGTTAAAAAGGCTATGAAAACGAACTTTATTCAAACTCCATTTTTTTCAAGCTCTATTATTTTACGTGAATAATCACTGCTTGTTGAGGCAAGATGTCCGATTACTGAGTAAAAAGCTTTATTAAACTAAATTAAACTCTACCGTTTTATGCGAACAATCACTGCTTGTTGAGCAAGATGTCTGGTTACTAAGTAAAAGTATGATTAGCTTTTTTTTTGTATGTATATATATATATAAATTTCACTACCTTTAGGTGTTACCTCCAACAAAATAGAGAACTGAATTTCACAAAATTTTCACTTACTACCTATGAGCATATGTTACGATCTTGTTGATAATATCTGTCAGATGAGCATATAAAGATCAAATTTAATCAATGTTATGGAGAATTCACAAATTTAAATGATTCAAAAAGAAAGGAACAACAAATAACTTGTTACGAATTATATTGAGATGCGTCTCAGGAGTGAAAACTCCTTACACAACCACCTCTGAACAATAATTCCACTTGGTTTAAAAAACAAATTTGTTGTTAGTTTGTGTGTATATATATGGATATATATTCTTGCACACAAAATAACAACAAAGTAAAAATATTTTTTTTAATAAAAACATCAATATAAAATAAAAATTAAACATCAATGAAACATGAAAATTATCTAGTAAACTATTCTCTCCCCCAACCAAAATGAGACATTGTCCCCAATGTTTAAAGGAATGAGAAATAGAGTTTAGAAGATATCACATGGTTAGTGCGAAATTGACAATTTCATCTACGACTAAAGATTACAGATTAAGGTCCATGTTTACTTTGCGTTTTTTTCCATGATCGTTACCAGACCAGTTCAATTTGGAAAGAATAGGGTCGATTTTTGGTTCATAAACTAAGAGTTGGTCAATTAAATCATCAGTTTTTCTTGTAGTTAGGAAGATATCTCTTATTAATTTTGAAATAAACCCATTTCTTTTGGCATCTTCAAGAAATACAAAAAGAAAATCGAAAAATCCATTAATATTAAACAGCCCAATGGGTTTTTGGTGAATATTCAAGTTTGCCCATGGCGCAACTGTGAATATTTCTTCCAACGTTCTTAGTCCACCTGGTAAAACAATGAAAGCATCAACATGATAGATCATTTCAGTAAGTCTTTCAGACATACCTGGGACAATACATTCTTCTCCATTTTGATTTTCCGATGATGTTGTCCTCTGTTTAGGGTTTTGGAATGATCCCCGAAACTTGATTGCCACCTTCTTGTACAGCTTTTGAAATACACCCCATCAATCAAAGATTTCCACCGCCATATACTAAGTGCATGTTTTTGTTTGCCATAACTCTACCCAATTCTCTTGCAGCCTCAACAAATTCTGGTTTAGTTCCGGAGCTAGTTCCAAAAACACACAGATATTAGTGAATCGTCGTTTTGAAGTTATCTCCATTTATGTTATCTCTCTTAGCTAGATGTGTTGAAGAGAGAGAAATGACGAGCTAAATTTATAGATCCTGAAAAGGGTGAGTAATAAATGCACTAATACATGCAAAATGACAATTATTAGGAAAATAGATCGTGAACAAAAAAGGTTAGATACTGTTGACAAAAAGTAAATTAAAACAGTAATTTAAAGTGAAGGAAATTAAAACAATAATTTAGAACAATATATACTGGTAGTTGTGATTGTGGCTCACATCTTCCTCTGGTTTTACGTCCAGTAATGGCTTGAACGCCCTCTATGGGTCGGGGATAGGCTTCCCATCCAATTTTCTTATAAATTGACAAATAATGTCTTTTAAAGTCAGATTTCCGAGACTATATTGTTGTCTTTCTTTTTGAAATTGTGTATGTAACTTGTGAATCTCTCGATGAACATATCCACTAGGATGCGTCTCAAGAGTCAATGATATATCATCCAAAGACTGCTTACTCAAGCTATCCCTAATGAATTGAATTTTATCTTCGCGATTATCAGACACCATTCCTAAAGAACGACAACGAGTGTTGGACGTACAACATGCACACTTATAACAAACACCTAATTGTTTAGCTCTTCGTTTTTTAGCATATGTGCTTTTCCCTAAACCAGACA
Source organism: Zanthoxylum bungeanum (assembly GCA_019454045.1). Taxonomy (NCBI): domain Eukaryota; kingdom Viridiplantae; phylum Streptophyta; class Magnoliopsida; order Sapindales; family Rutaceae; genus Zanthoxylum; species Zanthoxylum bungeanum. Next base: position 12,290 of record SKCR01024027.1, on the reverse strand, counting down.
TGTAAGAAATGAAAGAGTCAGATGACTCACCTGCCAAGCAAACTTTTGCTTCAATTACCCAACGGATATCACTAGGAATACCATGAATCATAAGAAGCCTCATCCTTTCTGTGCGTGCTTTGTAAATTTTTGTTAGAGCATTTTGGGGGAGAGAAGGAAAATATTTACGGAGGTTTGCGAGATTTCTTCCATGCTTTGGTTTGTAGGGTATCAGTAATTTTAGAAAACTGAAATAACCAACTTTGAGTCACAGAGTACCGTTATCCGCTGCTTTATCGGGGTGTGAGATAAGAAATAAAAAAGATAAAAATGCTACAAAACTAAGAAAAATGGAAATTAGATTAATATTAAATAAAAAATAAAAGATACTATATCAATCACGGTACACTGGGTTTGAAAGGAAAAAGTTTCTTGAAAATTTGAACACTCCAAAATGGTTTCAGACGTTGTCCATTTACTTTAAATATATCACCATCCTTAGGATTCTCAATGTCAATAGCCTCATATGGATAAACATGTTTCACAATAAATGGGACACTCCATTTTGATTTTAATTTTCTAGGAAATAAATGAAGACGAGAATTATAAAGTAAAACCTTTTGACCAACTTCAAATATTTTTCGTAAAATTTGACTATCATAAAAGGCCTTAGTTTTAGCTTTAAGAATTTTTGTATTCTCATATGAATCATTCCTTAACTCTTCAAGTTCATTTAATTACAATTTACGTTCATGACCGGCATTTTCAAGGTTTGAATTGAATGCTTTAATAGCCCAATATGCTTTATGCTCAAGTTCTACAGGAAAATGACAAGGTTTTTCATAAATTAGACGATAGGGTGACATTCCCAAAGACGTTTTGAAACCTGTTCGATATGCCCAAAGTGCATTAGTTAGTCAAAGAGACCAATCTTTGTGATTTGGGTGAACCGTTTTTTCTAAAATTTGTTTAATTTCCCTATTTGTTTTCAACTTGACCGTTTGTCTATGGGTGATAGGAGGTGGAAACTTTGTGTCTGACTCCATACTTTTTCATTAAGGACTCAAAGAGTCTGTTACAAAAGTGTTTACCTCCATCACTTTTGATGGCACGAGGGATTCCAAATCGACTCAACATGTTTTCTTTTAAAAATTTGATCACAGTTGTGTGATCATTGTTTCGATAAGGAATTGCCTCAACCCATTTTGAGACATAATCAACTGCAACTAAAATATATAAGGATCCAAATGATGGTGGAAATGGGCCCATGAAATCTATCCCCCAACAATCAAAAATTTCCATGACAAAGATGAGATTTAAAGGCATCATGTTTCTTTTTGAAATGGATCCCAACTTTTGATAGTTTTCGTAAGTTTTGCAGAAAGTGTGTGTATTTTTAAAAATGGTGGGAAAATAAAATCCACACTACAAGATTTTAGCAGCGGTTTTCTTAGATGAAAAATGACCTCCACATGCTTCTAAATGACAAAACTGAATAAAAAAACTTATCTCACTGTCCGGTATGCATCGTCTGAAAATTTGATCAGAGCAACATTTAAACAGATATGGATCATCCTAGTAGAATCTTTTGACTTCGATCAAAAATTTCCTCATATCTTGTTGGCTCTAGTATGAATGTATCTTTCCTGTTGCAAGAAAATTGATAATATTAGCAAACCAAGGCATTGTGTTTACAGATAATAAAAGCTCATCGGGAAAGGAGTCATTGATGAGAGTTGTATCAATTAGTGACTCATTTGTGAGTCTCGATAAATGATCTGCAACCACGTTCTCTGCCCCTTTCTTGCATTTGATTATGAGATTGAATTCTTGAAGCAACAAAATACACCATATTAATCTTAGCTTAACATCCTGTTTAGATATCAAATATCTAACAGCAGCATGATCGGAATAAACAACGGTTGAAAAACCAATTAAATATGATATAAATTTATCCAATGCAAATATTACAGCAAATAGTTCTTTTTCTGTGGTAGTGTAATTCATTTGTGCACTGTTTAAAGTTCTACTTGCGTAATATATTACATGAGGCTTACCTTCCTTTCTTTATCCTAACACTGCACCAACTGTATAATCACTAGCATCACATATTAGCTTAAAAGGCAATGACCAATCAGGGAAATTCATAATAGGAGCAGAAATCAAAAGACTGATAATTTTTTCGAATGATTTTTGACATTCTTCTGCCTATTAAATGTTGCATATTTTAATAGGAGGTTACATAAGGGTCTGGATATGGTACTAAAGTTTTTAATGAACCTTCTATAAAATCCTGCATGTCCTAAGAAAGAACGGATTTCCCTAACTGTTTTTGATGATGGAAATTTAGAAATTACCTCCATTTTTGCCTTGTCAACCTCAATACATTTAGATGATACAATGTGTCCCAAAATAATTCCTGAATTAGTCATGAAATTGTATTTTTCCCAGTTTAACACAAGTCATTTTTCTTCACATCTTTTCAATTTATTTCCGAAATTATTCAAGTAATTATCAAATGAATTTCCAAAAAGAGTTATATCATCCATAAATACCTCTAAATAGTCTTCAACCATGTCACTAAATATGCTTAACATGCATCGTTGGAATGTTACAGGTGCATTACAAAGTCCAAAAGGCATTCTCTTAAATGCAAATGTTCCAAATGAGCATGTGAATATGGTCTTTTCCTGGTCTTCTAAAGCAATGGGAATATGATAATAACCCAAGCAACCATCAAGAAAACAATAATATGGATGTCCAGCTACTCTTTATAAAATTTGGTCAAGAAATGGTAAAGGAAAATGATCTTTTCTATTTGCGTCATTCAATTTTCTATAATCAATGCACATACGCCAACTAGATGAAATGCGGGTTGAGATTAATTCTCCTTTATCATTTTTTACAACAGTAATTCCAGACTTTTGGGTACAACTTGTGTAGGACTTACCCACTTACTATCAGAGATATGTTAGATAATGCCTACATCAAGAAGTTTAAGGACCTTTGTTTTTACTACTTCTTTCATGTGAACAATTTCTTTATTATTTATTTCCATAACTTATTCTTAAGTTCCATATTGTGCTTCCAAGGCTAATGTTGGCTTATTCCCATTGACTACTTCCTAGATCTGCTCTGTGTTCTTGCTATAGGCTACAACTACGCCGTATAATCCTACTGTTCACGCTAGTATTCTTTGCTAACTTTCGATTGTCTCCCATCTCATAAATATGTCATTTTTAAACTTTCAAGAATCTCTATTAACATTGGACCAATCTATGGATTTCCACAGGTATTTCTAACTTATCCACTTTGGCTTAGGTCAGGTTCTTTCTTTTCTATCTCTTGTAACCTCATTAGTTCTTATATGAATGATATATCATTCAGTGCTTTCTGTTTCTTACTTATGATAAATTCTCATCGAACTTTCTTACAGTTATCTTTACCTAGTGCTGGTATAAGGTGGGGAAAAATTCTATATCTCAATGGGCATCAGCATCCTTATTCTAATACATTGTGTTCTGGTAAAATCCATCACTTATATAAGTTAGGTATGAGATAGGTTTTTATCAGAACAACTTTCGTAATCAGTATTACTGAGGGGTAAGAATCTGTGTAGTTTAATGCCGTATCTATATAGGGTTTCTTAAGGTAGGGTAATTTAATCATCTCTGTTTACGTCTTTCTTTTACTTACTTGCATGCCTGGGTTTAGCATTTTTAACATTTTTAATTCCTCGGGATTCCATGTCTAACTTTGATTTCTCACCTCTCTTATGCTTCTTACTATTCTTTTGCTAGTCGGAGGGCTTGTTATCTATACAAGGTATTCCATAACTATTGGTTTAGTTTAAAGGAATTTCTTAAGGAAATGAATAATCTTGTAAAAATGAGGAAACTTTACATAGGTCTATTTGACATTCTTACTCTTACTCAAACTTGCTGTATTCCTTCTTACTACTATATGTTCTAGTATTCTCTTTATCATCTACTTATATATCTTTCTCACTTACTGTCTCTTGGTTGCTTGAGTATCTATGTATCTTTTCTTATTTTTCTTATATCTTTCTTTTCCCACTCCTTTACGCAACTATTCCTAGAAATTTACTATCTGTTCTCCCAACTTGTCTTGAACTTCGACTATTAGGCCAGAATTACTACCAAAGAGTCTTTAACTAGAACATGAATTTTGATTACTTTTTACTAGGAAGAGAATTCAGATAACTTAGGAGTCCTTACTAACCTGTTTATGCAGCTTGAGGACGTACTCGAGGATCAGATATTGGAGAGGTAGTGCCTTATATACTATTATCCCGGGCAAACTAAGTATACAAAACCCCAGCACTCTACCCACTGCAGTCACTAACCCCCTAGACCATGCTCTGATATCATCTTTTAACATCCCCGATCAGGAGATGCTACCGGTAGGGAATAGGCCGTACTATCCACCTGAGCTACTGATTTTCTAACTAAGAACAACACTGATACTCTTTCTCATTGTAAAATCTTATGTATCGAACCGTTACCCAAACTTGACAACATGATATAAAAGTTCAATATTAATAATTGTATACTCAATAACACTTGCTTTTATAACTTTATAGATATACTTTTTAACCTTATACAACGACTGACACAATATCAATGACTAATAAATGACTTCTCTTTAGCTCTAACTGGACTCTTTCTCTTTGACTTGACCTAGTGGACCGAACCCTCTAGTGTCTGCCATCAGTATCCATCCTCTCGAGCTCGTCCTCGGGGAATACCTGTAATACAGAGAAACTGGGAGTGTGGTTAGATCATTTGAACGATTTAAGTGAGTGGACAGTTAAAAAAAATAGGTACTAAAATGCCTTTGAAAATACATGGTTCTAAAACCCAATTCATCTCAAATTATCCTTTCTGAAATCTCTATCATTAACTGAAAACAACTTTCTTTCTTTCTGGAAATATTTTCTGAAATTGCTTTTCTGAAAGTTTCTTGTAAACTTTATTTCTAGAAAACTTTTCTCTGTGAAACTATCTCTTCTGAAAATCTATCTCTAAAAACTAATTCTGAAATATCTGTTACATATCGTCGTCCCCACATATGCCTAACTAGAGTCAGGAGTTCAAAACCATGACATTGGGGCGTTATGTATCACCGTCCCTCAAAGCATGCCACTATCTGTCCCTAAAACTAGTGATATTGGGGAGTTACGTATCGCCGTCCCCCAAGCCACTGAACTAGAACTGGGGGTGCGGATCTATGCTACCCTCCAAGCTCTGAATCAAAGATCTAGGGTCATCTGTCATCCCTAGTCCTGAACTATGATCTAAGGCCCTCAGTCCTCTATATGTCCACATGTTCTATTCGTCAATTCCATATCTGAATCAAGTTACATATTGAGGTGGATTTTTCCCATGCCTCGAAAACATAAAACTCAAGTTCTAAAGTCGTTATTTCAAAAAAAAACTCATCATGTAAAAAAACCTATCTTTTTAGAAACATACACTTATTTAAAACAACTGAAATAAAATCTGGCTAACGCCCTAAGTGCTTAAAAAGTAAGTATGGTATCAAAACATATAAGTAAAATCAACTTTGAAAAGAATGGTCCACTCACAGATTTGAAGTCCCATTTGAAGTCCCGCTAGCCTTACTTCACTTCACTGAAGAAATTTGTGGTTCCTGCAATGATCTATAATTGATAATCTTAATTAGAAGATAGACTGAGAAAAGTTACGGGATTAGGCTAATTTATCTATTCAAGTACTCGTTAACACTTCCATATATAACATGCGTATATCATAACATAATGTATATATACGAACTGATACGAGACATTTGGGGTGGCCTCTAACACTCTAAGGTGAAGCTGGAATGAATAAAAAAAATAATTTAGAAAATTCTGGTCTTCGCGTCGCGACACAAGACCTTGCGCATCGCGACACTCACCATTCTAGAAATGAATATTTAAAGATTTTCAGTGCGCGTCGCGAAGCGTGAAACCCAAAATCAATTCTGCACAAATTACATAGTATGTGTCATGACGCGTGGTGTTTAGCGTCGCGACGCTAGGCCAAAATTCAGGGCCTATCATCAACTTTTCCATGTCTAATTGCTCAAATATACTTCCACACATCCATACCACAACTTTTACACAACAAATCTTTAATCCTCCATATTCACACATCCTATATCATCATCAAAGCAACATTTAAATCTCTTAAATCTCAATATATTCAAAATCTAAGATTTCCATAAACTTTGATATTTTCTTAATACAATTAGTTTCTTAGTTTATTGTTCACCTAAATGCAATCCCTAACATGCAACTAACACCAACATATCTTCATGTCATCAAGATTTCATAATTTCAAATTTGGGTCAAAGTTCCCTTACCTTATATTTCTTTAATTTCCTTCACTCCTTAAGCTCCCCATGGTGGCTTTTCTTCTTATTTGTTTGATGAATTGGTATATAGCACATGTTCCTTCTTCATTCTCTCCTCTTTCTTCTTCTTTCTTCCTTTTTTTTCTTCTTCTTCTTCTTCTTTCTCCTTCTCCATCTTCTCACGTTTCTTCATCTCTTGAAGCATTTTTTGGAATGTTTGAATAATGTCTTTCTTTTATACTTAGGGGTTATTTGATATTTTGTTTTATGAAGAAAAGTTTGGAAAAGTTGAGAAAGTTTGAGATTTTTCTAGATGGGTCCGAAACACTATTCACCCAGATTTTTTACCTGCATTTTTGACTTATTTCTGATTCGAATTTAGAAAAATATTCAACGCGGAAGTTATAGGTTATGACCCAAATACCATAGACTACCCGTAGTGGTACATCGTATAATTTCGTATCAAAACTTCGAGGAATATACCGATTGTCTCCAAGGTCATTTCATGAGTGTATTTATGTCCATACATAATTTATGTTATGCGACACTCATCTCGTAACGTAACAATAGTCGAGATTACCGGTCGTTACACCATTTCCAATCACTTTGGTGTTTTGGAAGACTTTACGCATGACCCATTCTCCTTCTTTGAATGTTTGGCTCCTAACATTCTTGTTGAAGTACCTTGCCATTTTTTGCTGGTGGACTGCAAGTCGTATGGAAGCATGTTCCCTTAGCTCGTCAATAGTGTCGATGCTGTGGTCCATTAGCTGTCAATTGGAATATTCTTCGATCCATTGGTAGCGTGGGGATGGGATATTGCCTTCACCTAGAATGACTGCTTCTAGCGAAAATGAGGTTTCTCTAGTCGACGAATGAGTAGTTGTTCTGTAGGACCATAGTATTCATGGGAGCTCATCTGCCCATGTTCCTTTCGCTTTCTCCAATCTTTTCTTTAAAGTTTTCATAATAGTCTTGTTGGAAGTCTCGACTTGACCATCAGCTTAAGAGAAACGTGGGGTTCAGAAGCTAAGTTTGATACCCCAATTCTTACAAAAGTCTTGGAAATGATGGCTGATGAATTGAGAACCATTATCAGTTATAATTTCTCTTAGCAACCCGAACAAACATATGATGCTTTTCCAAATGAAGGTTTGCACTTCTCTATCTCGTATCTTGGGGAAAACTTCTACTTCAATCCATTTAGAGTAATAGTCTGTGAGTGCTAGCATGTAGACTTGCTGACCCAGGGCGGTTGGGAGTTTGCCTACGATATCCATCCCTCATTTCATGAATGGCCAAGTGGAAAAAATGGGGTTGAGTCTTTTTGGTGGTAGGTGCGAGACTGGGCGAACCTTTGACATTTCCCACATCTGCAGGTGACGTTTGCTGTGTCGGCTTACATGGTGGGCCAATAATATCTTGCCGTGTAGGCTCGACATGTCAGGCTTTTCCCCTAGAGTGATTTCCACATTCTCCTTCATGCAACTCTACCAATACATATTGAGCTTATTCAGGAGTAAGACATTTGAGATATGGCCCAGAAAAAGGATCTCTTCAAGAGCTGACCATCATACAGAGTGTACCTTGTAGCTTGGCGTTGAGTCCTGCGAGCATCGAGACACTCTCAAAAAGTGGTTCTTTACTCCAAAGTATAATAGTATCGAAGTAATAAAATAACCTGGTAAGTTCGGGGTCGATCCAAATGAAATAGATTTAATAGGATAAAATAATAATTCGAGTAAAAAAAAGATTGAATCGTTTGAAGTGATTGAAAATTTTTAAATTGGACTGCAACAATAAAATAAAATACTAGGGTTAAAGGATCCACTTTTAATATTTCAAATTTAGAAATCTCACTTTTTATAATATATAAATTATCATTATTACCAATTAATTTATTTTAGGAATTAATTACGCCAAAACATATAAAACCAGCCATAATGGCGGTGATAACTTTTGTCTATAACAAGTCTAGTTAGGTACTCAATTATGCCAAATAAATAAAACCAACCATATAGGTGGTAACAAAGTTTGTCAATAATTAATCCAGATTTAAATTAAGTATTAATCATTCGATTGTAATTTATATATTATAATATAAATGAGATTAATCTATATTTTCATTTTAAAAGCTCCACCTTTTATCCCGACAAAAAGAAATTAGCTACTCAAAATTTGAATAAAAACACATATAATTTTATGCTGAAAGAAAAAGAAAATACAAGAAAGTTTTAAAAAAAATAAAATACACAAAATCTGAAACTCCATAATTTTCAGAGAGAATTGTGGAAATCAGACTGAGGAAACTGAGGTGCAGGACACCTCTATTTATAGAGGTGGTAGCACCTCTTGCTATGCAATTATATTTGACAATTACTTCCACAAATTTCTCCATCATTTTCTCCACCAAATATGCAGGCATGTTTGGTGGACATGTGACAATAGCAGATTATCATTTTTTTATTTGATTTTAATATTTATATATAACACAATTTAGAGTATTCATCAATTTCGGTCTTGAAAGCTTCAGAATTAGAAAAACTTATCAATAATAAAGTTGTAGATCTTTAAGTCCTCTTTCACCTGGAACTAGAATAACTTTAATCCTATATCAGAGTAAAAAGTTATGGCCAAAATACGAAAATTATGCAGTTCTAGAATTTCTGAATTTGTAAACTGTTAGAATGTCATTTCAAGTTTTTGGTCTCCAAAATTCAAATGTCATGTCTATTTTTCTAGTTATGCATCCAAAGTATTATTTCACCTACATAAGAAATAAAAATCACAACAAAAATATATAAAATATAAATTTAATTATTATTTTATAAATATGCTAAATTAAGGGGATTAATGAAACTACAAGTGTAAAATGATTAATTTTTCTTTTTAATAAATGTGCACTTTTTAGTGTTTATCACACCCCAACCAACTTATTACTAGTCTATAGTAATTTAAGCAAAAAAACTTTAAAAAGACAAATTCTTATCCAAATTAATAATTGTTTTATTTCTTTCTAAATAATCAAAAAAGTAAATTCTCATGTACTTTTTACCATTCTTCCATACACATAAAACAAGGTATCAATATATTCATTGTACCCATAATATTCATAGGTCTTGTTGAAAAGAGAATAATATTTTTGTTCTAGAGTTATATCAGAATTCACATCTTTTTAGCAATGGAAATTTATTTATAAACTCAAAAATAATTTTTTTTAAAAATAATAATACATCTTCAATCCTTCTAACGAGCTTTGGGTCAGTGACTCCCAAACTATTTGGCTTTAGGGCACTATGTGTTAAGACACCCATACAGACTTAATTGCTTGGATATCAAATGTTAAAAATAAGAAGTGTATGATTTCCTTAAGCTTTCTCTTTAACCGATGTAACGAGCTTTGGGTCAATTACTCCCAGACCAGTTGGCCTTAGGGCCCTAAGTGTTAAAAGACCCATACGGTCTTAATTACTTGAGTTAGAGAGGTGACGAAATCAAACTTATTCACACACTTTTTTTATAAACTCAAACTCTACCGTTTTACGTGAAAAATCACTACTTACTGAGGCAAGATGTTCGATTACTAAGTAAAAGCTTTATCATTTTTTTATTAAACTAACGCAAGCTTTACTATTTTACGCTAACAATCACTGCTTGCTAAGGCAAGATGTCCGGTTACTAAGTAAAAGCATGATTAGTTTTTTGAATAAAAATATAAATTTCACAGCCTTTAGGTGCTACCTATAACACACTAGAGAACTAAATATTACAAAATTTTCAGTTATAACCTATGATCATATGTTACTGTGTATGTTGATAATACCTGTCAAATGAGCATATGAAGATAAAATTTAATCATTATTATGGAGAATTCAAAAATTTAAATGATTCAAAAATAAAAGAACAAAAATAACCTGTTATGAATTATTTTGAGATATGTCTCAGGAGCGAAAACTCCTTACACAGCCACCCATGAACAACAATTCTACTTGGTTAGTCAAAAATTGTTGTTAGTTTGTGTGTAGTGTTTTTTGAAAACAAAAATAAAAATCAACACAAAATAATTTTTTTACACATAAATAACAACAAATCAAAACAACATATTTTTTTTTTAAAAAAAAGAAAAACACAACAATGAAACATAAAAATGAAAACTATATAGTCAATTATCCATCCCCCAACCAAATTGAGATATTATATCCAATGTCTGGATAAGAAGAAATATAGTTTGTCGGAGTTGGTGCTTGGAGCACCAATCTGGATATTCTATAATACATTATATTTTATTAATTATTAATAAAATAACTATATTTTAATTTCAAACATTATTAATGATATTGTCATTATGCAAATTAGATTGATGTGTAAATATGCTAAGAATGACACGACCTTAGAATAGTCATGTAGTAATACCGGACACTAGATGGTCCGACATTGGGATAAGTATTACTATTATAAACTATTCTTATTGTGTGTGTGTGTGTGTGTGTGTGTGTATGATGTGTGTGTGTGTGTGTATATATATTCCTAGTCGTTGGTTGTGAAACACGGTCAAATTTCTATAACCTAGAAGACTAGCACATGTCGTATATTGGAATTGAAGTTTCAATGGTTTAACCCAATAAACGTGTGGGTATTGGTTGGACAGAATACTGAATGACTCACAGGTAATTCCTAATAGTTGGAAGTACAAACCACCGTCAATAGGAATCTCCTCGAGTCGAGTAACATATGTGATTATTTGACTATAGGATAACATTGGTTTTGTGTGAGATCCTCCACACTTTGATGCCATGTATGTTAGAAATCTTTCATGGTCTGGCCTTTAGATGTTCGTTGGGTGTGGACCAATGCACTTGTTAATCAAGTGCGAATCAAGATAAGATCTGTCGGCCTATATTTGTACCATAAGGGGTTTAGGTATCCATGTGAATAAAGTCACGATTCTTAGGACTTTGGCCAAACTCGATCACATAGGGAGGATCGCATCAGTTGTAAAAAAATCATAGACATGTCGACATGAGATGTACGCATCGGAAACTTGACGGTGTATTCTATGTTTCCTTAGCACTACTCGGATAGCCTACGATGGAGGAATTTTTAAACATTTGTGATTACCTCAACTTGTATAGTTCAGAAAGGTCGTTCGTGTTCTTAGCTAAGCTTATATGATGAACGTGTCTGAACTTAGAGAGTCCCAATATGAAATGTACTCGTTGAGCACTTGGGTAGCCGATTAATTTTGATAAAAGATAATATTATAATTGTCAACTAAGATAATCAAGTGTTATTGGATAACATTGATTATTTACTTTAACCTAATTGGATTAATTCAATAATTACACAAGGATTTTGTCATAGTTTCATAATTATCTATACCATTTGAGAATATCATGGTAATTGCAAGTATATAATTATATGCATTTTTGGCTTGATTTATATGGATTAAATCAAAGTGGCAGACATTGAGCTTATCCATTTTCTAATCATTGTCTTGATTTTATTGGATTAAATCAAAGTGGTAGACAATGGAGATTAGTCACACCTAATTATACATATTTGGACAAATTGGATTAAGCCCACCGAAAAGTTGATTAGAATTTTTATTAATTAAAAATTTCCTAAGTTTTGCTATAAATAGCAAGCTTTAGGAAGGTTTTGATTAAGTTTAAGCAAAGCAAAATGAGCTTGAGAATGCTAAGCTAAATATAAGTAATTCTTGGAGAAATTAGCCTAAGTTAGAGAAGTGTTTAGCAAAGCTTTGGAAGTTCGCTATAACATTTCATTTTGGAGAAATCGAAATTAGATCTTGGAGTGAAGCTTGCTTGTATTGGAATCAAGATTGGATCTTGGACTGAAGCTTGCTAAACCTTGGAAGTTCTCCAACAATTTCAACAAGGAGAAGGAGATTCGATCTTCATATCAAGCTTACT
>SKCR01024026.1:317500-334822 GCA_019454045.1 Zanthoxylum bungeanum | reverse complement strand
ATTTCTATTTTTTTCTAAAAAATCCTAAATGACGATCGTAATTTAAAGAACCGAAATTGACAAATTTAAACTAATCTTAACCTCTAATAATATAACCATTTTTTGTGAATTTTAAGTGTTGTGATGATCATAATGACCATCGTTTTGTGAATATAAAATGTTGTGAATTCAACTTCCTCTTTTTGTTTGTAAAAATTCTCAATCTTGCATCTCAATGAATTTTAAGTCTACTTAATTTTTTTGCATGATATTCCACCATTTTATCTTAATCCCCCTTTTGTATAATTTAGAAGTTATGGCATATTCTCAATGCAAGATAAAAAAAGCAACTAACAAAGTCAATGCTAAGGTTAGTTTTAATATTGATAAAGGTTTAAATAGCTTATCATACACACACATATTAGAATCGTTGGAAACCTCACCGTCAAATCACTTCTTCCGAGATTAAGCGGAGTAGGTAAAATCCCTGACTGCCTCAGACTCTTATAAAAAAAAAGCATTATCTGGATTTGAACTTAAAACCTAATGATCAGAATTTAAACTCTACATTATGAAGTCACGCCCCTTTGGAACTAGTTTTTCATATATATTATTATTATTAGCCGCTTTTAAAATGGAATTTTACTTCATCTATGAGCTTGTATTAAATAGACTTCAATTAATTAATTAATTAATAGCCATATCTACTTAGTGGGAAATCATAAATTAACCAATTGAATTGCAATTATATGTGATTATGACACATAACTTAATATCCACTAAGCATGGTTAAGGCTCCTTTCGGCAATTTGCCTTTTCCATTAGTTTCACAAAAAAATGATTTAACTTTTGAATAGAATTAATTGCATACAAAAAATATTATTATTATTTTTTTAAATAAGGGGTACATAAAGTCCAAATTCATTTTTCTCTTATTTTATTCTGAATTCAGGTGACAAACTAAATAAAACTATTTGAAAACTATTTCACTGGGCTATAACTTAAATATTCTTGATAGTAATCAAAATAGCTATAATTTATTTTGAAATATCCACAAAAAGGAAAATAAATTTTGATTACACAAAAAATCAAAATATAATATTTGATCCATTATAAATTTGCTTTTATAATTTGATCAATTGGGTAGTCTAATAAGTTAAAATTTGAACCATCATGAATTTTTTTTTAGGTTTCAATTTTATTATAATACTATATAATGATGGCTTCTGATGTAACGAATTACAATTACAATTATCATAATATAATATTTTCCAGAATAATAATTAAAATAATGAAGCCGTCTTACCACTAATTATGTGATGAATGAAATATGTTAGTTGGAATTATTTACCTTACGCCAATTAAATTTCAGGGAGAAGACATTTTTCTGTCGTTTATAATTTATTTTTACTGCATGGATTCTGTTGACCAACGATTCTTTTATTATGCAACAAAGTTCATGTATTACTTCAATAAAAATAATCAAGGAAGTTGAAATTATTTACCTTACACCAATTAAATTGGAATATTTATTAAATATTTTTAAAAAAAATTACCTTAGAAAGGGACGAAACATTAAAACAAGATACTACATTTTAACCTTAATTATATAGTGTGTCTTTCTTGAATGCTACGTTCTTTACAAGAGACAAATTTAGGATTATGAATTTCAGCCAAAAATAAAAATAAAAATAAAAATAAAAATAAAAATAAAAATAAAAAAACACTTTCCTGAAAGTACGTGCATATACTATTCACACACTGTTCATATTACTGTTTTTGAAGAATTGTTTTTCTCTCACTCTTGAAGAAAATTCTCCCTTAATAATATGTAGTAAAGGTTGGCCCTAATTTTTTTATTTTTTTATAGGCCTTTGATTTGACCTTTTCAATCTAATTTAAGTGAGTTCTGTTTAGTGTTAGTGATTAAAAAAATATGGTGATTGGTGAATAAAACATGAAATTTTGATTTATGGTAAAAAAAAAATAATTACGGTGTACTTTTTAATATTTTGATTACGAGGAAAAGTTAAAATTTTTAACTTTTACAAAATTTAATTTTTGAAAGAAATCACGATTAATAATCGCAATTTCTCACCATTAACCAAACATTTAAAAATTATATTTTGACTCAAATATAATATTTTGTCATCTCACAATAGGTTAAACCACAATATCAAATAAACCCGTAGAAAGTCATATAATAAAATAAAATTTTAATATTATCTTAATATATGTGTGTGTATTTTAATATACTTATATTTAAACTATAATAGTCTTTAAAACTCTGAAACGACCATTTAAAGATTTTGAATTCAACAATTAAGTCCCTAATCTATAAACTACATAATTTAAGCTTAATTTTTTTTTAATACTTTAAAGTATATGACCCTTTAGATTTCCTCTCATGTTGGCAATGAAGATAATTAATTATGGATTTCACAAGCCTAGATAAAATAATAATTAATTTTTCCTTAAATCATTCCATAAATTAAGAATGGTAACTAACAATACATCTTAACCTTCGATTAACTAACACTATATATATGATACTATCCTTTTTTGCCAGAACTATATCATGTCTTGATCTAAAGTATAAAATAAGTATCAACTCTAATAATCATGGCTAATATAAATATTGGTTGAGGCTGATTCCTCAAACTAAAGATTCTGAAACTCTCTCACCATGGTTACGGGTTTTCATTATCATTTGTATTAATAAGTTTGATTGGGATATCATTTCTAATTATCTAAAGGGGGGAATTCTTTATTGATCCCTCACAATCTTCGCATATTTCTCATATTATGCAATCACTATCTTCGCATATTTCTCGTATTATGCAATCACTACCATAGGCACAATCCACGCACAAGATATTATGGAAATCTCAAATTTAAGGATCATTCAAACCATCTATTTCGGGTTTAAGCGGAGCATGTAAGACCCCCGATTGTCTCAGATTTTTACAAAAAAATACACTCCTTAAATTCAAATTCATGATCTCAATATAAAACCCGTAGGGACTTCTCCCTTATAATTACCTTCCTAGTAATTTCATAATTGTTACCCTTATATTTCATATTTACTTTTGTTTTTATTTTTTATTTGTTAGTTTTTTAATTCAGTAAGTAGGAAGCACATGCATGATTCCTGTACACCAAAAACAAAACCAGACGTTGATAATTGATAACATATAGTACTTGGAGCATAAAAATCGTATATCCTCCCAATAAACTTATGGGCAATGCCACGAAGCAACAATGGGACAGTGACTGCTCAACCATCTTCTGAGTTCAATATTAATGAATTTGTTAAAATGCCCTTACATATACAACTCTTGCGGTTTTAAGTTCTCTTGAATTTGACGGACTCTAAACGAATTCTAGAAATAGATTTTTATTAATAAAGAATCAATAATATAAAAATCATATTATATACTTAAAAATTGAATTTTTATTTTAAGATTTAAAACCATAATTTAAGATAAAATTTTAAGATCATATCCAACCGATAATCATTGTGTTGACTATCCGTATAATTCTAGAACCATAATTCTCCTACGGTCCCCTACTTGCTAGGAAGCAAGTTGAGTCCTACGGCCACTGGTCCTACTCCTACCATTCTATTTATAGTTGAGAGAGTCTCCATGCTAACTTGAACTTGGCTGTTATCAAAACAAGGTTATTTTGTTACGAGTCAAGTTCAATTCGGCATCATGTAAAATGTTAAGATAATATGTACAATTAAGATTTTACTAATCTTAATGGAGAGCACATTTGTATGTAGGGCTATGCATGAATCAAGTTGGTACTCAATCCACCCGAACCTGCAAATAATACGGGTTGAAAAAAATCCAATCCAACCAGACTTGCATAACCCGTATTGTCGATCACGAGTTGAATTTATTTATTTTTTAAAAAATTTAAAAATTTAAATTTAAAATTCAAATTTAGAAAAACATTTAGGAAATGGAAAAGAAGACTAAACATTCAAAAAATTCAAGATTGAAAATATAATATCCCGAGTTTTTGGAATAGTTCTGGAAAGTTCGCGGATCATAGTTTCAGTCTCGGAACGATATAATATTGGAGAATATGAGTTTAAGCATCAATAAATGTTCAACAGTGTCCTAAAGTGGGATCTTATCGTTCTAGAAAACGTGAAATTCGAAAGAACTGATTACGCGATTTTTTTTTGTATTCAGGAAAAAGTTTATCACTTCAACTATAAAAAATAGCAAAAGAATTCTGATTTAGGTGATTCTTAAACTATCTGACTTGATTTTCTGAGACGAACAACTTTCGTGTTGAATATTTTTCGAAATTTATACCGGAAGAGCCTCAAAAATATAAATTTCCAAAATAGCTCAATGATATGGGCCAAACTATAATTTTATGGGGGTCATATTATAATTTTTAGAAACTTTCTTATAAAATCCCATAAGTTTCCTGAATTGAAAACATAACCAAAGTTTTTAGCACCCCTACATTCGACCCCTTTCACGTTTGAAGGAGCAGTGGCCATGCCTGCGACTTTGGCTGCCGTCGACCGATGAGGTGGCATCGGCCAGTGCGTCGGACCACCCCCAGGCCATTGCTTTCCGATGGCCAGCCAGAGGATGCCGGTAACGACATAGAAATGAGGATAAACACGCGATGATCATCTTTTCGATCATGGCTCGTCGGTTCGTTTCACATGTGGAGCCACTCGTCAAATTGAAACCCTTATATAGTACTACAAGGCTGTGGGATTGGTTTCTCCGATCCGTACTCGGTTGCACATAAAATGAGGAAGAAAGAAATAGTGAATGGTAATCTCTGAATGAACAATAGCTCTGATTCGAATCCTGGTAATTCCTACTCGTTCTCGGAAGCGTTGGGAGTTCGTATATGCCCTCAAAATTTCTGTAAAACCTCTCGATAAAAATCTCATTATTTTAATTAAGTTAGTTTATATTCGGATGCTTCCAATAGTATCGTAGAGTAATGTAATGTAATGACTTGTTTTAAATTAGATAAGTTAGAATGTATCAAACATGAGCTATTTGTAGAATCCAAACGAAATCGGAGTGAATTAGATCAATCCAATAAGTAAAATGAGTATCCTGTAAAATCGGTTTCTCGTGTCCGTGCCTTGATGAATGTAATTATGGATATAGCTTAATATTGATGATATGATAATATTTGAGTAATTTCGAAAAGGTTCTGAGGGCTCAGGATCATTCCCTAGCGTTATAGGGAGCTTTTGCGGAAGATTTTCCGAAAATACGTAACTTACATATTTAAGTCATTGGATTGACATGGAATAGTGTATGGTGTAATTAGAGCATTAAAATTATTTTGGGTGCTCTGGAAAGTTTGTTATAATAAGTCGGGATTTTCGTAAAATTGCGATCCTAACTGTGTATGGGCCAAATTTGGTCCATGGGTAAAACTGTCTTTCATATTAAGCCCATCAGCATGTTAGGCCCTAGAACAAGGACCAAAGCCCAAAGAATTGTTTATTGTTTGATTACAATTAAATCATAAATTAATAAAAAGCATAACCACTCCACTTAAACCTAATTCTAGCACTAAAACCCCACCACTCCACTTAAACCTAATTCTAGCACTAAAACCCCACCACTCCACTTAACCTAATACTAGCACTCCAAAACCATTACCAAATAACCCAACGTCAGATCATGTTTTATCTATAAATATGAAAAGAATACAGGAAGAATGGATTCAAGTCTCATTTCTCTCACCCTAATACTTCATGCTCTCAATCCTTGATCCTCTCATATATTACACGGCCCTCACGGCCAAACAAAGGAAGTCAAGGTAACATCAAACCTACCTTTTACTTTTACATAATTACTGCTCATTTCATGCTACTGACTTGGGCGTCGGAGTGCCCCCGGCACCCACCACACCGGTGGGTAGTCTGCTCCCGCTCACTCTACCTTTGTTTTGCAGGATCGCTAATGCCCCAAATCTACAAATTCTGATTGTGGACCTCGGCCGAATTCCGGCGTCCACAATTTGGCGCCCACCGTGGGGCCTTAGCGATTCATAGCAAGCAAAGACCCATCAGTCTACAATCCTTACAAACACAACTACTCATGGCTTCAAGGAACAAACAAAAATTAGACTTCATGCACTCGACAAGAGACCAAAAACCACAGCACCTGAAAGAAGGAATTTGAGGCAGTGACTACCAAAGCTCCAATCCAACTCCCACGTATATTTTACATACTACCCGGAGTGAAGAATCCACGTTATTATACATACTATTTGAATGAAATCCAACCCAGTCGACGTAATAAACATATGTAGTTAAAGTGCAATTTCAATGCGTCGTGTGGTAGAAGAGATTTATTCAGCCACGATTATAATTTGGAAGTTGAAGAGGCGCATAATTATGGAGCTGTGACATTTGGAGCCATGCTACCCATGCAAAAACAAAAGCCTGCAAACAAGCAGCTGGCATGGACAGCCACACGTCACTGATCACCTTTAACCACACACGACCACACTACAAAAAACCCATAGCCTCTCATGCAAAAATATTGCCCCACATCAAACAAGAAGCATATAAGCCCACGAATGGCCCATGCATGGATGTTCAAAATAGAACATGTGTGCCACCCAAACGGCAACCCGAAAGTACAATAATCACATGAAGACAATAAGCCCAAATGTAAGCCCAAACGGTAGATGTTGCATGATACGTTTTATGCTTCCTGCTTCATGGCCTAGTCACGCCAAACACGCCAGCCCGTTACATTTCCCACCAACAGTCCACGCCATCAACCCTCGAAATCAGCTTACTCGGCCCGTAGTCATCAGTCCACAATGAACACAACCGGCAGATGAATCGATGCATCCAAGCCCAGCTACCAAGTCCAAGAACTTCAGTCAAAAGGAAGCTCAAAATAGCCCATGAGTTGTCAGCCCATTAGCCACATAAATCAAGTTCTTCAAACAGAATAATAGCCCACAAGAAGACCTCAATTTCCAATCAGACCCATACAATTAAAGTCCAAACACACTTCATGTGAGAAGAAGTCAGCCCACTTGTCACAGCATGCGGAGCCTGTAGAACCATATGCCTAATCAGCCTAATAAACCAAAACAGCAAGTCGAGAGTCCCACATCGATTAGAGCATGAGAGGAACATAATTTTCAAGTAACAAAACTCTTCCCTCATCCCCTATGTCATTCCATGTGATTCCACCCCTCGCCAAATGAAAGCTGTAAAATGCCAATCCATGCGACTATATGTCGAACCAAGAATAAAACATTACAAGCAATCAAATAAAAATCAACATCCAAGAGCCAACAATCGAAGAGGGACCATTGGCCCAACTCACGCCCATCATCCGAATTGAGACTACCAAACCCAAACAAAGACTCAGTTGAGTGTCGTCCAAAATGAAAGTGACGAGTCCACTAATTAGAATCCCACATCGCCTATGAAATGGCAGATTAAGAGTTATGCTGAACCCATCAAGCTTCACATGGCTATTAAAGAAAATTCATCCGACAAAAGAATTCACATGCGACAAAGTGGAGATAAAGTGAGGCCAAGTCAAGTTAAATAACAGCTCTCTTCCCATAGTGCAAATGGAGCCCCACTCGACAAAACCACATACAACAAGCCCACTCGACAAGGTGTGATGGTAACACACGAAAGCCATCAAAGAAAGAGGCGACTCCACGTGATGAGAAAGAAAACCCAATTACCAGCATGAGACAAGCAGCTGAATTTGGTCCAAGATGAGGCCCATGTTCGGATCAGGAAGGTTGGCCCAACTTCAAAAGCTGATATCAACTCGCAGCACACTGCCAGGAGGCTCCATACGACACTACATGAAGCTCAGAAATTAGAAAGATGGTTCATACTACATTACATGAAGGCTCAGAAGACATTGAAGGATAGTCACCCTCTAGAGACAACTCAGATGAAATTTCATCTCCAAATCACATGAAAGGTTAGACATCATCTTCATGCTACGTTGATTTAATATTGCCAACTCCATACTACATAGGGAATCTTTTATCATGCCTAGTAAAATGAAAAACTATGGATCTCCTTTAGGTCCAATCGACCGACCTTTATCAGGTTAGGTAGTATGAAAATTCTATGTGACTTTTATCAAAGTTAATTCACTTGTAGTATCATTGACCTTATTCAGGTCTTGTATAATTAGTATTGACCTTGATTGACATCCATCTCTCCCATACTACGTTTGAGGATAATCATCTCCACATTACATATGGAGATTATCATCCACTCTAGACTACATGGATGGATTTCCATGAACTCTAGAAAGTATTGGAAAAGCCCTGTGAACCTTCATCAGGTTCATTCGACCCTAGTCTCCTGACCATCATCAGGTCAGGTAGAATGAAAATTTTCTTGGACCTCTTTTGGTCCAATCGACCAAACTTTATCAAGTTCGGTAGTATGAAGATTCTCTTGGACCTTCATTAGATTCATTCGACAGTAGTATTGTAGAAGTGTGAAGAGGATGACCTTGACATATATTCTCCGAGTTCATTCTACCATAGTCTCATGGTCAGATAGAATGAAGATTCAGTTGGACTTACATCAAGTTCATTCGACCAAAGCTTCATGGACCTTCATTAGTTTCATTCGACCGACCTACATCAGGTCAGATAGAGTGAAGAGTCTTATGGACCTTCATCAAGTATATTGTAGTATGAGGAATAGACACCTCTTTGACCTTTCTTAGGTCTAGTAGAATCATGAATGATGACCTTGGACTTTCATTAAGTCCATTAAATCCATTCGACAGTAGTCTCGTAGAGTAGAGATGACCTTGATGACTTGCATCAAGTTCATTCCATTGTATTATCATGGGCTTCCTTTAAAGTCTAGGATAGTGAGTCATGATCTCCTTGAACTTCCATCAAGTTCATTCGACCATGATCTCTTTGGACTTCAATCAAGTCCATTCGACGAGTCCAGTCGACAGTAGTCTCATAGAAGAGTGATGAGTAATGACTTTCATCAAGTTCATTCAACTGTAGTATCGTGGACCTTCTTCAAGTCTAGGATAGTGAGTAATGATCTCTTTGGACTTTCATCAAGTCCATTCGACAAGTTCATTCGACCGTAGTCTTATAAAACCTCATCTTGGACTTCCTTCAGGTCCATTCGACAACTCCATTCGACCGTAGTCTCGTAGAATGGAGGTGACATTGATGACTTTCACCAAGTTTATCTATTGTAGTCTCATGGACCTTTATCAGGTCTAGGAGAGTGAGTGATGAATTCTTTGGACTTTCATAAAGTCCATTCGACCGTAGTCTCATAAATCCTCATTAAGAGAATAAGTAATTTCATTCTTTGGACTTTTATCAAGTCCATTCGACATTAGTCTCGTGACCTTCATCAGGTCTTGTAGTATGAAGATTCTCATAGTTAATCATTAGGTTCATCCAACTGTACCTTATGGACCTTCATCAGGTCCGTTTGATAGTCCATTCGACAGTAGTATCTGGACCTTCTTCAGAACTAGTAGTATGAGAAGGAAAGACTCTCCTAGACCTTCTTCAAGTCTAGTAGAGTAAAGATCCTCATTGACTCATATTAGATCATGTAGAATGAAGAATGAAGACCCATGTGGATCTTCATCATATACGGAATCTGTAGACTCCCATGTACCTTCATTAGGTATAGTGGAGGGTGTAGACTTTCTTGACCTTCATCGGGTCATATAATCTGATGTACTTTTTCAAAGTGTTGTAGAATGAAATCTTCTTAGACTTTCATCAGATCTAGTATCTGTAGAATCCTTTGTACCTTTATCAATATGTATGGTCGTCTTGATACATAAGACAATGGAACATCCTCCAATGGAACATCTCCAAGTAAATTCCTGAACCACCGTTTGGTTCAGTCGACAAGGGACATTCCCATGGACTCATGTCGAGTCAAGTAATTCCTGAACCACCGTTTGGTTCAGTCGACAAGGGACATTCCATGGACTCATGTCGAGTCAAGTAATTCCTGAACCACCGTTTGGTTCAGTCGACAAGGGACATTCCCCTGGACTCATGTCGAGTCAAGTAAATTCCTGAACCACCGTTTGGTTCAGTCGACAAGGGACATTCCCCTGGACTCATGTCGAGTCAAGTAAATTCCTGAACCACCGTTTGGTTCAGTCGACAAGGGACATTCCCCTGGACTCATGTCGAGTCAAGTAAATTCCTGAACCACCGTTTGGTTCAGTCGACAAGGGACATTCCCCTGGACTCATGTCGAGTCAAGTAATTCCTGAACCACCGTTTGGTTCAGTCGACAAGGGACATTCCCCTGGACTCATGTCGAGTCAAGTAAATTCCTGAACCACCGTTTGGTTCAGTCGACAAGGGACATTCCCCTGGACTCATGTCGAGTCAAGTAAATTCCTGAACCACCGTTTGGTTCAGTCGACAAGGGACATTCCCCTGGACTCATGTCGAGTCAAGTAATTCCTGAACCACCGTTTGGTTCAGTCGACAAGGGACATTCCCCTGGACTCATGTCGAGTCAAGTAAACTCCTGAACCACCGTTTGGTTCAGTCGACAAGGGACATTCCCCTGGACTCATGTCGAGTCAAGTAAACTCCTGAACCACCGTTTGGTTCAGTCGACAAGGGACATTCCCCTGGACTCATGTCGAGTCAAGTAAACTCCTGAACCACCGTTTGGTTCAGTCGATAAGGGACATTCCCCTGGACTCATGTCGAGTCAAGTAACTCCTGAACCACCGTTTGGTTCAGTCGACAAGGGACATTCCCCTGGACTCATGTCGAGTCAAGTAAATTCCTGAACCACCGTTTGGTTCAGTCGACAAGGGACATTCCCCTGGACTCATGTCGAGTCAAGTAAATTCCTGAACCACCGTTTGGTTCAGTCGACAAGGGACATTCCCCTGGACTCATGTCGAGTCAAGTAAACTCCTGAACCACCGTTTGGTTCAGTCGACAAGGGACATTCCCCTGGACTCATGTCGAGTCAAGTAAACTCCTGAACCACCGTTTGGTTCAGTCGACAAGGGACATTCCCCTGGACTCATGTCGAGTCAAGTAAACTCATGAACCACCGTTTGGTTCAGTCGACAAGGGACATTCCCCTGGACTCATGTCGAGTCAAGTAAATTCCTGAACCACCGTTTGGTTCAGTCGACAAGGGACATTCCCCTGGACTCATGTCGAGTCAAGTAAACTCATGAACCACCGTTTGGTTCAGTCGACAAGGGACATTCCCCTGGACTCATGTCGAGTCAAGTAACTCCTGAACCACCGTTTGGTTCAGTTGACAAGGGACATTCCCCTGGACTCATGTCGAGTCAAGTAAACTCCTGAACCACCGTTTAGTTCAGTCGACAAAGGACGTTATCCTAGACTCATGTCGAGTCAAGCATACTCCTAAAACTACCGTTTGATTCAGTCGACAAGGGACATTCCCCTGGACTCATGAACTCCTGAAATTCTATTTCAGTTCGGTCAATGCCACGTACTCCATGACCCTAGATAAATCAGGAAGCTAGATGCATACGAACAGAAACCTGCGTTTTTGTATATATTTTGATACGACATTTGGCAGAAGGTACACACTTTTACGCTCTTTTTTCATACGACACGGGTAAATATACTCTCTAAAAGCAAAAATTCTTTGACTTAAGAGAGTAAGGGACAAACTGTATGGGCCAAATTTGGTCCATGGGTAAAACTGTCTTTCATATTAAGCCATCAGCATGTTAGGCCTAGAACAATGACCAAAGCCCAAAGAATTGTTTATTGTTTGATTACAATTAAATCATAAATTAATAAAACATAACCACTCCACTTAACCTAATTCTAGCACTAAACCCCCACCACTCCACTTAAACCTAATTCTAGCACTAAAACCCCACCACTCCACTTAACCTAATACTAGCACTCCAAAACCATTACCAAATAACCCACGTCAGATCATGTTTTATCTATAAATATGAAAAGAATACAGGAAGAATGGATTCAAGTCTCATTTCTCTCACCCTAATACTTCATGCTCTCAATCCTTGATCCTCTCATATATTACACGGCCCTCACGGCCAAACAAAGAAGTCAAGGTAACATCAACCTACCTTTTACTTTTACATAATTACTGCTCATTTCATGCTACTGACTTGGGCGTCGGAGTGCCCCCGGCACCCACCACACCGGTGGGTAGTCTGCTCCCGCTCACTCTACCTTGTTTTGCAGGATCGCTAATGCCCCAAATC
Organism: Zanthoxylum bungeanum; assembly: GCA_019454045.1. Taxonomy (NCBI): domain Eukaryota; kingdom Viridiplantae; phylum Streptophyta; class Magnoliopsida; order Sapindales; family Rutaceae; genus Zanthoxylum; species Zanthoxylum bungeanum. The sequence continues at coordinate 322,580 of SKCR01024026.1, read as the reverse complement.
TACAAATTCTGATTGTGGACCTCGGCCGAATTCCGGCGTCCACAAACTGCGTTTTGTAATATATTTTGATAGATTTGATTAAGACCAAGAGTGTTCAGAAAACCAGGTAAGTAACTCATGCGATGAGTACTTGACTTATTGATTCATGTTTTTAAATAGTTATAGTAATGGATATATGTATTTGTTTATAAGGGTACAAATATATCTCGTTATAGAACAAGGTGAATGATAACTTTATTGTTTCTTAGAATACAAGTTAATGGATAATTATGATTGGATTTGAGGTGTCATGCGATAAGTTTTGTGGGTATATGTGTATGTGATCTCTTTTAAATGAGTGGGAGAAGACTCGTGTTGTAAGTTTGATGTATATGTGTAGCTATTGGTATTTATGCAACGAACGGGAATTCTGACTACTGATACACTGTGAGACGAGTGCCACATGATATAAATTGTGGTTGGAAATATATACTCTCGAGAGATGACTATCGGTAAATTCTTCGAGAATCCGATGTTAGACGCTTCGATGTACCACTACAAACATTCAATGGTACTTGGACCGTAACTTTCTTATACGAGCTCCGATTTTCAATAATTTTATATCGTCGAAAAGCTGAGATCGAGATCTACAAATTTCATGTTGAAAATATTTCCAAATTCAAATCAGAAATGGGCTGAAAATGCGGATTAAAAATTTAGATGAATAGTACCTGATGGCATTATAGTAAATTCTACCAACTTCTTCAAATTTCTACACTCTTCTTATTTTCTTTTAAGGCCAACTATAAAAGGGAGTTACTATTCACAAATACACAAAAAAATTGGAAACAAAGAAAGGGGAAAACGTGGGAGCAAGAAGAAGAAGAAGAAAGAGGAGAAGAAGAATGAGAAGAAGGAGAAGAAGAAAAGAAGAAGAGGAAAGGAAGAAGATCAAAAGAGAAACAAGAAAAAGGATTATCAACCCCCAAGTGTGGAGAATTAGAGAAGAATCAAACATGAAGAAGGTAAGAAAATAATCTTGACCAAATTGTGTGTGTTGAATTTTGATGATTATAGTACGTGGATAATTTGATTGGGATGATGATTGAGATGAGATTGTTTTTAAGAATAGTGAGTGTGGGGAAAACCCCAAATTGCTAAGTTTTAGTTTTAAACTAATTAAGTATATAAAATGAATATGAGGAAATGTTGAGAATGATATTGATGGTGTTTTGAATAATTATTGTTGTCAATTGCTTATATAGAATGTTTGGGGGAAGTTTTGAACAAATTGTGTATGAGAGAATGAAATCAAGACCAGATTTTGGCCTTGCGTCGCGACGCAGAGAGCCCTGCATCGCGACGAGCTCTGGGAATTTTCCCAGAATGCTTCTGTTTCATTTCGCGTCGCGACGCGAAGGGATCGTGCGTCACGACTCCCACGGTAAAAAAATGGGCACGTCTCTAGATGATTCGCGTCGCGACAAGCGAACCCTTCGCGTCGCGACACGTGGATAAATAATTGCCCAAATCAGTTGCAAGCCATTTCCAGTTTCCCCCGAACGCGTTAGAGGCTACCCTATAAGTCTCGTATCAACCCGTATGTATAAATTATGTCATAATATACGTACAGTATGCCTCATAATGATAGCCCTTATTTGTGTAGGAAGACTTAACTTAATTCATATCTATTTACTCTTAGTTCGTTTTCTAATCAAAACTATCGATAATAAATCATCGCAGGAACCAGAGTTTTCTCAGCAAGCGAATAATTGATTCATCACCTGTAGGTTGTTTTACTGGAAGATATTGAAGATGAGGATGCTGAAAAACTTGTAAAGACTTGCCCAGTTAATGTATTTGATATTGAAGATATTGGCAGTGGTGAAGTGATTTTGTTCTCTCATGTTTTTCTTTTTGTGCGATTTTGATTGCAAGGAAATTTTTCCTGTTAGTCACTGTAGAGGTCACATGCAATATGCTACATAGTCTACCCTAGTCCAGCTGTTTAGGATATGCAATTTTCCATTTTCATCTCATGAAACAAAAATGCTTCCCCCCTTTAATCTTTTAATTAACAATTCGATTGGTATGCAGGTAAGAAAAGGGCAAATGTAGCACGACCACGTGCCTGCACACTTTGGTATGCATGAATTAATCTTTTAATTCCTGAAACTTTATTTACTGAAGCTGTGAAGATTTTGGAAGACAAGTGTGAACGTGTAATTACTGAGCTTTCTTGAAGCTTAGTCTAGCAGGATATTGAAAATTTGTAATCGACTGTAAACGAAAGGGTTGTCCGTCTCGTTTTCCCCTTTAACAACTATGTACTCCTGTTGTAGAACTGGATAAGCTAATACTGATTTCATGTAAATATTTTCTGCTGGCTCACAGCTCCCATTTTGTATCATGAAAAACGAATTTGGTAAAATTATATTTCAGTTCAGATAATGCAATCGCTTCCAAGCTGATTTTAACTGTTAGTAGTACTCAGGAAAGAGCTTTATCTTAGTTTTTATGAAGTTTAGCAAGTACATAAAACAAATATTGTTTAATCTTATACCTGAATGATTACTAGGCCAACATAGAAAAACAATGCGGGTATTGAGTTCACTTTGTGACATAATCTGATGATTAAATTACTCTTATAACATAATTAGAAGTTGAAAGTCATGATCTAGATCCGTCGCTAAATAGAGACAGAATAAATTTATGTCGCTAATTAGCGACGGAATTAACATTTCCGTCGCTATTTTTTTTACGACCAAGAGAATAGAGACGAAATTTTTCCGTCTCTATTCCGTCGCTACCTGTCATGTTGCGACGGATTAGCGATGGATTTTTCCGTCTCTACATCACAGTTTTCTTGTAGTGTAATGCCAACCAGATTCCAAAAAATGAGTGGACCTCTTTTCTCAGAACTAATTTTATTTAACAGTTTTTGAATTCAGACTTACTTTTTTAAAATCATATAGGGCGTTAGACCGAATTTTATTACAGATGTTTTTTAGATTCAGTGATGATTCAGAAAGATTGTTTTTCAGCATGAGTTTTGAGTTATAAATATTTTCAAACATGAGATTTGTGTTTTCGGAGCATATGGGAAAAACTCACCCCAGTATGTAACTTGATACAATTTGGAATTGACACAAAAATATGTGCACATGTAGAGGACTGAAGTGACGTCGATACGTAACGCCCCCAGATCCTAATTCAGGGCTAGGGGGACGACGATACGTAACGCCTCTAGACCATAGTTTCAGGATTAGGTAGTAGCATGGATCAGCACCACCAGCTCTAGTTCAGTGGCTTGGGGGATATCGATATGTAACGTCCCAAGACCACCAGTTTCAGGGACATGAATGGCATGCTTTGGGGGACGGCGATACGTAACACCCCAAAGTCATGGTTTTGTATTTCTGGCTCCAGTTACGCATATGGGAGGACGACGATACGTAACGCCCTCATACGTCAAGTTTTACAGATACAGTTCAGTATTCAGACATCAGATTTTCAGAAAAAGAATTTTCAGACATCAGATTTTCAGAAACAAATTTCAGAGACCAGATTCTAGAAATAGTTTTCAAAAAGCAGTTTTCAGAAAGAATAAGTTTTATAAAAGAAATTTCGGATAAAGTTTCAGAAAAGAGTTTACATATAAAAGATATTCCTAGAACTTTGGTTTGAAACCGAAAGCTTTTATATCAGTTTTTCAATTTTTCATCCACTCACTTAGATCGTGCGACGATCTAACCCCCACCACCAATTTTCTGTGGTTGCAGGTATTCTCGGAGGACGAGCTCGGGAGGACATATACTGATGCAGTCACTAGGGTTGGTGTCCACCAGTACGAGTCAGAGATAGAGTGAGAGTCCAGTTAGAGTCAGATAAAAGTCATGTATTAGTTTCTGATTATGTGTCACTCACTGTAAAGACATGTGTTTTTATGTATTCAGTTATTGAAGTTTCGTTTGCATGTTCAATTGTTAATTTGGGCCATGGACCCATATTTATGATAAATAATTAGAGGAACGAGTAATAGTATTGTTATGGTTGTTGAGTCAGAGGCTTATGTGGTTAGTACGATCTATCCCCTGCCGGTAACATCTCATGGATCAGGGATGTTACAAAGATGGTATCGGTGCATGGTCTAGGGAGTCAGTGACTGCAGTGGGTAGAGTGTTGGGGTCTTGTATACAAAGTATGTCCGAGATACTTGTATGCGGGGCACTACCTCTCTAGTATCTGATTCTTGAGTACGTCCTCAAGTTCTAGAGACAGGTTAGAAAGCTTTCATAAATCATTCAAATAGTATTTCTTATAAGAATAATTATACTCTAGATCTAAGTTAAGAATATTCTTGAAGTTATTCTGACCTATTACCAGAAGTACAAACGAGGTATGAACCCAGACAATAAGATTTCAAGAAAAGTACCCAATGGAATGGGAAAAAGAGTTATAAGAAAGGAATGAGAGATGCGAAAATATTTAGACAGCCAAAGATAAAGAAAGATAGAGAGACAGAAAGAGCTAGTAAAGTTCGAAAAGTACCTACCCAGTAAAATAGAAAGAGAAAGAAAAAGGTTAGAAAGAGAAGTAAAAGATATAATGTAGATATCTAAGCAATCGGAACCAAATAGAGATAGAGGTATAGAAGCAGATAGATAAGAAAATGCCAAAACATATAGTAGTAAGAATCAGAGACACAAAGTTACATAATAAAAATAATACTAGGACTTGTAGTAAAGAAGAGTATAACAAGTCTAAACAAGAGTAAAATACCGAATAGATCTAAGCGAAGTTTCTTTTCATCAAGCAAAATTTCTTTCCTCCTCAAGAAATTTTCCAAGTATATTCAATAGCTCCTGAACACCTCGTGTAGATAGCGAGTTCCCCGAATAACCAAGGATAGCCATAAGGCAGGAGAAGCAAGAAATTAGGAACAATCATAAAGGCTTCTAAGAGATGAGAGATGTTGTGACAAGGTCGAGATTCTAGATTCCCCAAACCCAAGCCCGTAGGCAAATAAAATGAATGATGTCAGAAAAATGATTAGTTGCTCTAACCAATGAATGTAATAAATAAGGCCCCGACCTACCCA